>CM035422.1:152388208-152390708 GCA_020310875.1 Ceratopteris richardii
CCATATCAAACTTCTTCAATAGATTCAGAAGATACCTTTCTTGTGATACATATAAGCCATGATCTGTATAAGTAACTTCCATTCCAAGAAAGTATGACAACTTTCCTAGGTCACTGATCTTAAACTCTTTCTCAAGTAATCTCTTTACCTCCTTGATTCCTTCATCTGAAGTACCTGTGATTATAATGTCATCTACATAAATACAAATGTAGATTGTACCTTCCTCTGTTCTTTTGATAAGTAGGCTCTTGGAGCTTGCTTCAATCCATACAATGCTCTTCTCAACCTGCAAACAAAATTTGGATACCTGGAATCTATAAACCCTTGAGGTTGTTCCATGTATACCTCATCTGATATGTATCCATTCAAGAATGCATTCTTTATATCCAATTGACTTAGAGTCCATCCTCTTGAAGCTGCAATAGCAATGATTGTCCTTATAGTTGACATCTTAGCTTCGGGGCTGAATGTCTCATCATAATCTATGCCATAGGTCTGGGCATACCCTTTCACCACCAATCTAGCTTTGTATCTGGTTATACTTCCATATGCAAGCTTCTTCACTTTATAAACCCATTTATTTCCAATAACTTTCTTACCATTTGGTTTAGGAACAAGTTCCCATGTCTTGTTCTCCTCCAGTGCATTGAATTCTTCCTTCATTGCTTCTTCCCATTGCTTCTTACCTTTAGCTTCATCATAGTTCTGAGGTTCTTCATCATCTTTGACCATATATGCATAGTTCTTCTGAGTTATGTAAGAAGTATCATAAGAATACCTTTCTGGTTGTCTTCTAGTCCTGCTTGACCTTCTTGGTTCACATTCTTCATAAGTTTCTGGATACACCTCTTCATCAAATATAGGAGCTTCTTCATTCCTTCTTGTTAATCCACTTGTGGATGTACTTGCTTGCATATTGTCTTCATCTCTATTCACCTGCACAATTGATTTTCCTTTCTCACATCTTCTTACCTCTTCTTCAAATTCTTCAACTGTATGACTTTGATCTGCATACCAACTTTTCTGTTCATCAAATGTAACATCTCTAGAAACAAGAAATTGTTTGGTTAGAGGATTCCACAACCTGTAACCCATCTGCTTTTCATCATAACCAGTGAACACATATTTTTCTGCCTTTGGTTCAAGTTTATGCCTAAGTTGTGATGGCACATAAGCATATGCAATTGATCCAAACACTCTACAATGATCTAGTGTTGGTTTCTTACCCCACCAAGCTTCATATGGAGTCATTCCATTTAGAGCTGCACATGGTAATCTATTCACAAGATATGTGGCTATATTTACAGCCTCAACCCAAAGATAATTTGGACAGTTCTTCTCCTTTAGCATAGCTCTAGCAAACTCAACCAAAGTCCTGTTCCTTCTTTCTGCTACACCATTTTGTTGTGGTGTATACCTGCAGGTTATTTCTCTCTTAATACCTGCATTCCAAAGATAATCATTGAACTCTTGGGAGAAGTATTCTCCCCCTCCATCAGACCTCATTCTCTTAAGCTTTTGACCTGTGACTCTCTCTGCATATGCATGAAAATGCTTGAAAGCTCCAAACACTTCTGATCTTTCCTTCAAAACATATAATGTTATCCATCTTGTAGCATCATCAATGAAAAGAACATAATACCTTGAGCCACTCATAGATCCTTCTTTTGTTGGTCCCCATACATCTGTATGAATGAGCTCAAGTACTCCATCATGTTTGAATCCTTTCATCTGAAATGGTAACCTGTGTGCTTTACCCATTTGACATGCTTCACATTTATAAACCATATGTTGACTTTGCACATTTGGTAATCCTAGTACAGACTGATTAGCAACCATAGCTTTAATTCCTCTTTCATTGAAATGACCTAATCTCTTATGCCAGAGATCAAGTTCTGTAATCACTCCTTCACCATGTGTGAGCAAAGCTTGACCAATGTTCCCTTGTACTCTTAAAGTAAAGAGTCTACCTTCTTTCTTACTAGAGACAATCTGATTATATCCATTCTCTGGATCTTCAACAAATACTCCTTCATTTGTAAACCTGACTTGAAAACCTTTTTCAACTATCTGTCCCACACTAATCAAGTTTTTAGGTATTGTAGGAACATACAAAACATTGGTTAGAAAATCTGCTCCACTCTTGCATTTAACTTTTCCAATTGAATGTACACTATGTCTTGTATTATCACCTGTTTGAACTATGTGACTAGAAATGCCTTTTTCCAATTCTGACATCAATTCTATGTTTCCTGACAAATGATTAGAACATCCAGAGTCAATGTAAAATACCTTTAGATCTTCTTTATCTGATGTGTTGATTGAGCTCATCATCAATGATGTATGACTTTCATTCTGTGTGTCATTTGCATAGTTGTAGTAGGTGGTGTTGTAGGATTGATTCTGTCCCCAACTTCTTCCTCCACCTCTACCATAGCCTCCTCTTTGACTTTGTCTACCTCTTTGGAAATTACTTTGATATCTTCCACCTCGGCCTCTA
>CM035422.1:152395708-152543208 GCA_020310875.1 Ceratopteris richardii
AATAGATCTTTTAGCTTTATTAAGGGAATATAGGGATGTGTTTGCATGGACCTATAGAGACATGAAGGGAGTAGATCCAGAAATATGATCCCATATGATCCCCATGATAGTTTATGCCAAGCCCACCAAACAAAAGCCCTAGACATATAATGATGCTTATGTAGCCAAAATAAAAGAAGAAATTGATAGATTGATTGAAGCTGGATTTTTTTATGAGATTGAGCATACTGAATGGGTATCCCCTATTGTTGTGGTGCCCAAGAAGAATGGAAAGTTTTGGGTGTGTATTAACCTTAAAAAAGTTAATGTCGCTACCATCAGAGATAGCTGTCCACTTCCAATCATCAAACATTTATTGGAATGCATTGCATACAAGGAATTTTATAGCTTCCTTGATGGATTTTCAAGTTACAACCACATAGCCATTGCCCCAGAAGATCAACACAAAATCATCGTCGCCATAGAGTGGGGAATCTTTGCATTCCGTGTGATGCCATTTGGGCTCACCAATGCGCTTGCAACATTCCAAAGGCTCATGTGTCATGTCTTCAAAGAGTTCTCGCAAAAAAGCTTAGAAGTATATGTGGATGATTTATATGCTCATTCCCAAGAAAGATGACACCATATCCCTGAGCTCAGACAGATCTTCAAAAAGTGTAGAGAATATCGAGTTTGGTTGAACCCAAAAAAGTGTGTGTTCATGGTACGTCAAGGTAAAATCTTAGGTCATATTGTTTCTAAGAATGGAATATCAACCGATGAGGAATTCAAAGTCAAAGTCATAGCGGAGTTGCCAAGGCTATGAATGTTAAAGAGGTACAAGCCTTTATGGTCCATTGTGGATATTACCGTAGCTTTATCCACATGTATGCGATCATAGCTAAACTTCTTTACGCTTTGTTGACAAATTTTGAGTGGAATGACGACTGCAAAGATTCCTTCAATGAGCTAAAGAGATGTTTGTGCACGGCACCAATACTGACCACTCCTGATTGCAATAAACCATTCCATGTCCATGTAGATGCATCCAATCATGCAATAGGATGTGTGCTAACACAACCCACAGGTGAACGAAATCTAGATCTGCCTATAGTATATGTCAATAGATAGCTAAATGAAGCTGAATGGAACTATACGACAACTAAAAGAGAAGGCTTAGGAATGGTATATGCCGTGAAGAATTTTGGACACTATCTATTGGCCAAGAAGTTCAAATTTTTTACTGGCCATCAAGCTTTATTATATTTGGTCAATAAACCTTGCAACACTGGATGCTTAGTAAGGTGGTTCCTCTTACCAATGGAATATGACTTTGAAGTGGTTGTTAGGAAAGGTGGAATCCACCTCAGAGCGGATCACCTTTCTTGCATCACTTCTCGAGAGTCACCGCAAGAAGTGCCTAATGAACTGCCCGGTGCTTATCTATTCAATTTAGAAGCTGTTCCTGATTGGGCAAATAAGTTGGTACTAGTTCTAACATTCCGACCCATAAATAAGAATCTTAAAACGAACAAAGAAGAAATTGTGAGATCATAAAACTATCAAATATTGGTAGGAAGTACCTACAAACAAGATACAGAGGGTGCACTAGCTTGTTGTGTTGAGGATGATGAACATAGTAGTTGGTTGCAACAAGCCCATGAAGGATTGCTAGGAAGTCACTATTCTAAACAACGAACATTCCAAAATCTAAAACTTTTAGGAGTGTATTGGCTTACTATGGACAAAGAAATACATGAATGAATTAACAATTGTTGAGTGTGCCAAAAGATACCCCCTATGGAGCATGCTACCCTTTATCACATGTCTTTAATTCCACATTGGAGTGCTCCATTGGTAGAATTTTTGAGATCTGGAAACTACCCAATGAGGCTAGTCTAGCAAGAAAATGAAGCATGGGGCAAGAGTATGTGAAAAAATGTGACACATGCCAACATGCATAATATCCGATTAGAAAAGATGAGATGCCCGTGAGACCAATGATGGGAGGATGTGCATTTTTGAAGTGGGGTATAGACTTTGTTGGTCCTATTAACTACCGAGCTAGGAACTCCCATGCAGAGTACATTATTGTAGCCACAAATTACCTTACAAAGTGGGTAGAAGTAAAAATCACTACAAAGAATGATGCTCAAACAATGACTAAGTTCTTATTTGAGAATGTGCTCACCAGATACGGGTTACCAATAGAGTTAGTAAGTGACAGAGGCACGCACTTCTTGAATGAAGTCATTGAAAACCTTCTCCAAGAATTCTTGGTGATACATAAGAACTCTGCTCCCTATCATCCACGAGCTAACGGACAAGTTGAGAGCACAAATAAGATCCTATGTAATGTGTTGACAAAACTCGTAAATAATAAATGCTCTAATTGGGATAAATAGCTTCATCATGTTGTTTGGGCTTACCAAGCTGCCTACAAAACGGTACTCAATGCCACCCCATTTCAGATGGTCTTTAGATAGAATGTTGTGCTACCATTGGACTTTCTAATCCCATCTTTAAAAGTAGCACAAGAGCATGAGTGGAATGGACACAATTCATGGAAGAACAATCTCAAAGGTGAGTGGGCCCCTCCCCTTGTGCAAAGACTCACGCAGTCACAAGAATTCCACCAAACAAGTAAGTAAAACAGTACAAGAGAACCGCTATATCAAATAGACAAACAAAGTTCAAGAAGAAAGAAGTTATGGGCATGAAATAGATCTAGGTACAAAAAGAAGAGCAACCACCAATGTTGCCACAACCAGTCCCATCCAACCAAGCCAACCATGACAAAAGAAGAACCAAACAACAACGAAAAGCTCAACCACAAAGTATCTGACAAATTTGGGTACCTAAGAAATTACCTACAGCTCAAGAAGGGCAATTGGGTACCCAAGACACTCTTACATGCACAAAACCCTATGATCTCTCTCATGAGAAAAGTCTCAACAAAGAAGCCAAGGAGAGGCAAGGGTCAAAACCAAGCATAGAGATCACAAGAAAATCAACTCACCTCTTTGGCAATAATAAGAAGACGATCATCAAGGCTATGGGTTTGGAAGCCAAAATCACTAGTAGCAACCACAGAACCAAAGAGCCAACCACGTGGGATACAAAATTTAAACAACCACCCAAAGATGAAGACATCAAAAGTGACTTGTGCATAGCCGAACACTGCTCTAAAATGGGTTCCTATAAGGAGGGATAATCAGTTGTCATTTTGAGATCCGTGTATACCTCCAAAAAAGGCTTTACCATCATGTGTAGGAACAGTGAAAGCCTCGACGTGCAACAACGATGTGCCTTTGGCATAACCTTGTCTTTTGCACCATCCAGGTCATGCATTTCCAAAGTGTGCATTAATATAGGGCCACATTACCAGGCCATGCATAGACACAATTGAGAAATCACAGGCACATGAGACACATTTAACACATGTAAAATATTTTATTGATATTAACCTCTTTCTTCTTTTTTTTGTGACATTGTTCCTCAAAAAAATGGGGAAAAGAAAAAGAAAAAAAAAGAAACAAAAGTAAGAAACGAGACCATGCATTTAAAGAATTCCATCAGTGAACCATCAACAATGAAAGACAAGCTATGGTCAATCACCATGATTGGAGTACAACACGAAGAGATAAACATCGATCCACCCTTCACCATGGTAAGCACATCCTACTTCGACAACAATATAACCATGATAGATTAGGAAACCTCTTCGTCAGCATACCCTTGAGCACTTAGCTCAAGACCCAATTACTTGCACCATACTTCTTCATCAGCATACCATGATTGGAGTACAACACGAAGAGATAAACATCGATCCACCCTTCACCATGGTAAGCACATCCTACTTCGACAACAATATAACCATGATAGATTAGGAAACCTCTTCGTCAGCATACCCTTGAGCACTTAGCTCAAGACCCAATTTCTTGCACCATACTTCTTCCAATGCATTTCCCAAGTACGCATGCATAGGTCCTCATTACAAAGCCATGCACAGGGCATATATTTTCTTCCACCCATGAACTAGAACACTCACCCATCATTCATTATGGGCTACAAGTACTTGGCATGAAAAAAAAATGATCACCATGTTTGAAAGATCCAGAGGACATCCAGGTTCCAACAACCATAACAAGGAAGCAATCCACTGTCAACAACTACTCAAAGTCAACATTGACAACCTTTTTTGAGCAACTAGCAATTTTTGAAAGCTCACAATACACCATCATGTTGGAATCTAAGAAAGAAATACATGCAAAAGGATTAAAAATTGCAACACACATAAGTATGCCCTACACTCGGATGTCCCGTCTTCCTATAGGTTGAGACATGTCGTGCATAGCAATCCCATCCCATAAAGTTTGCAGCTCTTCCACAAGTGGTGCAAGGTATACATCCATGTTTTTTTTTACCTTATACTTACCTGGCACAATGAGAGCTACTAATAAATTGCCCTTTTTTGTGGCCAACCATGGTGGGATGTTATAGTTGACCAAACATACAGGACATGTGCTCCATGAAGAGCCGCATAAACCAAATGGATTTATTTCATCCATAGCTAGGCCTAGACGACAGTTCTGAGGCTCACTAGCAAACTCTAGACACTTATTATCTATGTGTTTCCAATCATCATAGTCAACAAGCACTCGCATTACATCTTCTGTAAACGTGCTCTTTACATGTCGTGACATTAATTGAGCTATGGATTTTCATCTGAACATGCTTTTAATTCTTGGAATGATAGGAAAGTGGCAAAGAACCTTTGCGGGGATTGCTTCACCCACAAGGTCTTCTCTAAACCTGTTCGCTCCACACTTTGGACATATGTGGAGATGCTTATATTCATTCCAAAAGAGAATGCAATCATTCGGACAAGCATGAATCTTGGTGTAGTCCATTTCGACGGATTATAAAAGTTTTTTTGCATCTCCACATGTTGGAGGCATGCCTATATTAAAATCCTATTTTTTATGCATGTTTGGTTATATATTGTAATTTTTTTCTTAATTTGTATATATATGATTATATATACTAATATTAAACCTAAAAGCCTATTTTTAATATATTTAATTATATATATTTAATTAATAAAAAGCCCTACAAATTTATTTTTATATATTTAATTATATATATTATTTATATATTTAAAAGCCTAGCTCTTTTATATATTTAATTTAATTAAACAACCCTAAAACCCTATTCTTTATATATTTAATTATATATATGTAAAAACCCTAAAACATCTAAAATTGTATTTTTTATATATTTAATTATATATATTAATTTAATGAAAAAACCCTAAAAACCTATTTTTATATATTTAGTTATATATATTATTTAATTTATATATTTAAAACCCTAGCTCTTTTATATATTCAATTTACTTAAAAACCCTAAAACCTTATTTTTTATATATTTATTTTTATTGTATAGTTGGAGTTAGACGTCTGCGGAAGCACATGAACAACACAAAGAAGAAGGAGAAGCTCGAAGCACAACACACAATATTGAATATATTATCACTAGAATGTACAGAGATTGGTGACACTTTAGGGCAATAGGCATATATACAAGTTGGGGAAAAAAACCTCCTAAAAAGGGAGAATATGTCAAGCTGATCTCTCCAGCAAAGAACCTCTCCTTGACATAATGATAATGCACCTCAATGTGCTTAGTGCGAGCATGGAACATAGGGTTCCTTGCAACTATCAATGCACTCTAACTGTTAGTGAAGATGGTGGTGGTAGAAGACTGACCAACACCCAAATCATTCATAAGACGTCTGAGCCACACACACTCAACAATCACTGTGAAAGTTGCCCTATACTCAACCTCACAACTGGAAGTTGCCATAGTAGGCTGCTTCTTTCTCAACCAAGATTTACATGAGCTACCAAGCATGAAGGAAAAGCCATTAGTGGACACACGAGTGTCATAGCAACTAGCCCAGTCACAGTCAGAAAAAGCATGTAAATCTAGCAATAGTTATCCCCCCTTGGGATAAAACAACCCAAGTAAACGGGTGCCACTCAAGTAGCGAAAGATGCACTTAACTACCTACCAATGCTTGACACCTTGGCAATGCATAAATCTGCTCATTTGCAAGATAGCAACCTGAATATTTGGCCGAGTTATCACGCAGTTATCAGTTCGTCAACTTGATGACCTTGGTTACAAGGTGGTCTTCTATGCTCAGTCCTTTCGTATATCAAAGGGCAATATGGTTATTGCAAAGGGAAGCAAAGTTGGCTCACTTTATCCTTTATTTGTATCGGAGAAAGAACATGTTAGCTTTTATTGAAAAACCTATGGCTTGTATTTGGCATGGTCACATGGGCCATATATCTTGTAGTGGAATGGAAAATCTTTCTCATTTTGGCTACTTACCTGTGTTATCTTTCTTTGATTTTTCATTTTGTCAGAATTGTCAATATGGAAAGCAAACTAGAAATGTGCATAGAACGCACATTGACTCTTCAATTCAACCTTTAGACCTCATTCATACAGATGCATGTGGTCCTATGCCCACAAGGTCCTTAGATGGTTCTCTTTACTTTGTCACTTTGATAGATGATGCTACTAGAAAATTTTGGATATATCCTATCAAATTGAAGGATGAGGTATTCCCTACTTTCAGAAAATGGATTGCTTCAATTGAGACTGAAAAAGGAACAAGCTTAAAGCTTTACATTCAGATAATGGGGGTGAGTATACCTCACATGAATTCAGTCTTTTCTGCCAGTCTAGAGGAATTTGTAGAGAGCTTATAGCTTCTTATACCCTAGTATAGACTGATGTAGCTCAAAGGATGAATAGAACTATTCAAGATAGAGTAGTTTCTAAGCTTCATCATAAAAACCTTTCATAAGGCTTTTGGGTAGAAGCAGTATTGATTGTAGTTCATGTGATTAACATTTCACCTAGTACTGCCAAAGTTCTGAAGGTGGCTCAAGAGTTATGGACAGGGAAGTCACCATATTATGATCATCTTTGAGTTTTTGGGTGTGAATCATATGTACATATCCCCAAGAATCTTAGACAAAAGTTGGACCATAAGTTAAAGAAATGCATTTTTCTTGGATATGGTCGAGAAGGACAATTTGGATATCGTTTATGAGATCTTGAAACATGGTCAACGATCAGAAGTAGTGATGTCATTTTCAATGAGTCTAAGATGCATAAACAACCCATTAAGGAGGTTGAAGTGAGAAGAGTGGTGTTTGAGGATACTAGTCAAGTGAGCATGCATAAAAATGCTACACATAGGGATGTTCAAGAGAATGTCCGATCAGATCAGTCTACAAATATTCATGTTCAACAACCATTAAGATGTTGCAAGTGAGGCATGTAAGGAATCATTGTGGATTTCTCATCTTGCTTGTGATATGGGTTTACCTTAGCATGTACCTCGTTTGCTTAGTTATAGTCAGAGTGCCATTGCTTTGGCTAAGAATCCAGTCTATCATGCAAAGACCAAGCACACATTGAGGTGAGGTATCACTTCATTAGAGATTGCTTAGCCACTGAGCGCATTATTCTTGAGAAGGTTCATACTCGAGATAATGCTACGGATGCTTTGACTAAAGCTCTACCACAAGATAGCTTTCAACATTGTTGTCACTTGATGGGGGTTACTTGATTCATGATCTTACACAATCATTTGTATACTATGTAACATGCCCATCCAGTGGGAGGTATAGTTTGTATACTTACACTGAGGTATCTTTATCAATCTTTGTTTTTCTCCCATAGTTACTTTGGCCATATTGGCCTTTAGTGGGAGATTGTTACCGTTAGTGTCCATGTGAAAGACCAAATGGCCACTAGACACTTTTTTGTATATGTTCTTTAATAAAACATATAGTGGCCTGATCAGCCACAAACTGTAAGTTCGACTACATTTGTAACTCTGTGTTCGTGCTCCTTGTGTACCATGTTTTTCTATGTATTCTGCAGCCTCTGTGTGGAGTACCGTGTGTGGTGCTTGGAGCTCAATTTCCTACTCCAAGGATATCATCATACATAACTTGAGAAGGAGAGTGCACTATGGTGCATCCCCATCAAACAACTTCATTTAGGGTCTCACTATAAGGCGATGCGCATGAACTTTCTTTTACCTCCCATGCACCCTTTAGTCCCACCTTTTACACATGGACTACGAAGGGATTAATTTCTTTCATCTATTGTACATACCATTCCATTCTTATTTCACATCTATATTATTAAGAAAGCACTTCTTGTTATGGATTTCTTCACCAAAGGACCAAAAGGAAGAAAGAAACCAAGCTAAAGGTGTCCAAATCAAAAGAGAATCATTGGAAAAGGCAAAAGGAATCAATCAAAGGAATGTAGTGAGGCACTCCAACAACAAAAGGATTAAGGCTCAAATGACTTAAAGTCACACTTCCTGAAAGGTCCAACACTTGCAAAGGATTTGTCAAGGAAGACAAAGTCAAGGAGGGGGAGAGTTTAGAAAGAATAACATGATCCTACTCTTTTTCATAGTCATTTGTATATTGATTCTTTTTTTCTATAGTGGTATGACATTGCCACACTTTTTTCTCTTTTTAGAATCAATCTCCATTGAGAAAAATAATCGCACACATGGGAAAGTGGCCAAAGTGCATATAAGGAGGTCACTACTCATTGCTGAAGAGGTCCATTCTTGAATTATAATAAGATGTTGCTCTTTTGAGGAGTACATGCTTGTGTCTTTTGAGTCTTATGGATTTGCTTCTTCTTCCTTGTTCATCTTAGCTTTTGCCTTTCTTCATGTGTGGCTTGCATGTCTAAGTGTGTGGATTGAAATTGAGTGTCCTTGCTTGGTGAGTGCTTTCCTTCAATCTTGTGTGTGGATCCATGTCATGCTTGAAGTTGAAGCTCCATTGCTTACATCTAAGTTTGACATACATTTGGAAGTCATAAGATAGCTCACTAGTTTGATAATTTAAGTGTCTGCAATCGTTGTATAATTCATGGGTTCAAAAGGCCAAATGTATGGATTCTAAATGTTAGAATATGATATAAACTTGCCTTGATTTATCCCTTGAATTACCCTTGGAACATGATTTAACTTTTGGGTTGAACCCTTGGTTTTAACCCTTGGGGTATTTATCCATATGTGCTCCCAATTGAATGGTTGTGAGCCTTAGGCTTGATTTATCCTAAGTCGTAGGAACCTTAGTCTTGGGAGAAGCTTCTCTAGGTTCCACCTTGGGGTGTATGTGAGAGAAGAATCCTCATTTGATTTGGAAGGCATGTGATAGACCTTGGGAAATCAGAGGGCTTATGATCATCCTTAGTGAGGAAAATGTCACATGAGGGCTATTGGGCTGGACACTTGGCCAAACCCAAGGACATGTACCTCCTTGGCCTAGAGGTATATATATGGGTGGAATTGATGGGTGGAGACATGCTCTCTCTTAGGACTGTGGTCTTGGTAGTTAGATGTGTGAGTAGTAGTTGTATTCAATACAACATTGGTACTCAAAGCTTTAGCTTTAGAACTCGTGGACCTAGATACTTATATAGGTATTATTTTACTCAAGATCGAGCTCACGCTCACTCAAGGGTCTTCTCTCTTTGCCATCAGAGAGCTTTAAGTGTTCTTAACATATAAAAGGATAGCTCATATGACCCCCTCCCTTAGGTGAGGCTATATGCACTAGCCCTCACCCGTCTAACCAAAAAAGTAGACTGCCCACACGCTTTGCTGAATCTAAAAGGGAAACTATGTATGAGCTACCAAAACTAGAAAACTTGCCTATTTTAGTAAAAAATATGTCCCTGTAATGAAAATTTGATGCCTAGCATCGACTTGCAGCAAGAATTTGATGCCAAGCATCGAATTTGTGTGTTTTTAGCCATTTTTTAGCATCTGAAGTAGTCTCTTGAACACAGACATGAAGCAAAAGACTCTTGTGTTGGAAATCGATGCTAGGTATCAACTTTACATTGAAAGTCGATGCAAGGCATCAAGTTGCTCCACAAACCTCATCTTTTCAAGAAGATTTAACAATAGTTAGAACTCAGAGCTAGGCATCGAGTTGCTTGGAAAACTTCAACTTTTGACATCATTACACAGTAGGCAAAGCATGGAGATGGAGGAAAGGGTCTCATACATAGAACTTTACTTAGTTCTTCTCATAGCTATGAAAAACTCAAAAGTTTACAAGTGCTTTCTCACTCAAAGAAGCCTGACTATACTCAATCATACAAAATCTCTCTTTCTCTCTTCTAACCTCATTCTCTCTCTCTCTCTCTCTCTGTGTCTCTCTACCTCACCACGTCAGTTGATACAAACTAACTTATATAGATTTTCTCAATCTTGTGATTTTTGAAAACTCTAGAACTAAAGTTAAATCTAACTTTACAAATAATACATGTGTGAAATTGTCCCTTCACATAGGCATGTGCTTTTCTTCTTAGACTTTGACCTTCAAAATTATGTCCAGTCTGTGATTGGTTCTCCAACAACCCCCCCTCAATCACTAATTGACATTCTCTGTTTCTTCATGTCTTCTTTTCTTTTACTCCTGCCATACTTTTGAATCTGCTGGTCTTCACACCATCCAAGCTCTTTGTCATTATATCTGCTATTTGATCCTTTGTAGAAATGTACTCCACTTAAATTTCTGTCTCCATTACCTTTTCTCTCAAAAAATGATACGGTATCTCTATATGTTTTGTTCTTGCATGAAATACTCGATTTGCTACAAGATAAAGTGAACTCATGTTATCTCCATGTATTGTAGATATACCTTGATTAATGCTCAAGATTTTGAACAATGTCTACATCCATATGACCTCCTTAGCTACTTCTACAAGTCCTTTGTACTCAGCTTCAGTTGATGATAATGCTATTGTATGTTGTTTCTTTGAACACCAACTTACAAGCTTATCACCAATGTATATCATGTATCCATGTGTTGATCTTCTGTCATCTTGATTACCTGCCTAGTCTGAGTCACTATAGGCTCTCAACTTCAAGTCTGAAGTAAAAGGATAATATAATCCTTCCTTTATGGTTCCTTTGATATGTCTGAGAACTCTTTGACGTGCAATCCAATGTGGATCCTTTGGACAATGCATGAATTATGACAAAACTCTCATTGCGTAACTAAGATCAGGTCTTGTTAGTGTAACATAAATCAAACTACCCACAAGAGATTGATACTTCCTCATATCTTTGTATTCTTCACCATCATATTTACTGAGCTTGTGATTGACTTCAAAGTGGAGTTGAAGCTTCTCTACAATTTTCCATACCAAACTTCTTCAACAGGTTCAGAAGATACCTTTCTTGTGATACATATATGCCATGATCCGTATAAGTAACTTCCATTCCAAGAAAGTATGATAACTTTCCTAGATCACTGATCTTGAACTCTTTCTCAAGTAATCTCTTTACCTCCTTGATTCCTTCATCTGAAGTACCTATGATTATAATGTCATCTACATAAATACAAATATAGATTGTACCTTCCTCTATTCTTTTGATGATTAGACTTGGATCTGCTTTTGAACTTTGATATCCAAAATCATTGAGATACTTCACCAGTCTATAGTTCCATGCTCTCGGAGCTTGCTTCAATCCATAGAGTGCTCTTCTCAATCTATAGACAAAATTTGGATGCCTGGAATCTATAAACCCTTGAGTTTTCTCCATGTATACCTCATCTGATATGTATCCATTCAAGAATGCATTCTTTATATCTAGTTGACTCATATTCCACCCTTTTGAAGTTGCAATAGCAATTATTGTCCTTATAGTTGACATCTTAGCTACAGGATTGAATGTCTCATCATAATCTATGCCATAGGTTTGGGCATAGCCTTTCACCACCAGTCTAGCTTTGTATCTGGCTATACTTCCATCTGCAAGCTTCTTCACTTTATAAACCCATTTATTTCCAATTACCTTCTTACCATTTGGTTTAGGAACAAGTTCCCATGTCTTGTTCTCCTCTAGTGCATTGAATTCTTCCTTCATTGCTTCTTCCCATTGTTTCTTACCTTTTGCTTCATCATAGTTTTGAGGTTCTTCATCATCTTTGACCATATATGCATAGTTCTTCTGAGTTATGTAAGAAGTATCATAAGAATACCTTTCTGGTTGCCTTCTTGTCCTACTTGACCTTCTTGGTTCACATTCTTCATGTGTGTCTGAATACACCTCTTCATCAAATATAGGATCTTCTTCATTTCTTCTTGTTAATCCACTTCTGGATGTACTTGCTTGCATATACTCTTCATCTCCATTCACGTGCACACTTGATTTTCCTTTCTCACATCTTCTTACGTCTTCTTCAAATACTTCAACTATATGACTTTGATCTACATACCAACTTTTATGTTCATCAAATGTAACATCTCTAGAAACAAGAAATTGTTTGTTTAAAGGATTCCACAACCTGTAACCCGTCTGCTTTTTATCATAACCAATGAACACATATTTTTTTGCCTTTGGTTCAAGTTTATGTCTAAGTTGTGATGGCACATAAGCATATGCTATTGATCCAAACACTTTACAATGATCTAGTGTTGGTTTCTTACCCCACCAAGCTTCATATGGAGTCATTCCATTTAGAGATGTACATGGTAATCTATTCACAAGATATGTAGCTGTATTTACAACCTCAACCCAAAGATAATTTGGAAAATTGTTCTCCTTCAGCATAGCTAGCAAACTCAACCAAAGCCCCGTTTCTTCTTTCTGCTACACCATTTTGTTGTGTATACCTGCATGTTATTTCTCTCTTAATATCTACATTCCAAAGATAATCATTGAACTCTTGGGAGAAGTATTCTCCCCCTCCATCAGGCCTTAGTCTTTTAAGCTTTTGACTTGTGACTCTCTCTACATATGCATGAAAATGCTTGAAGGCTACAAACACTTCTGATCTTTCCTTCAAAACATATAAAGTTATCCATCTTGTAGCATCATCAATGAAAAGAACATAATACCTTGAGCCATTGATGGATCCTTCTTTTGTTGGTCCCCATACATCTGTATGAATGAGCTCTAGTACTCCATCATGTTTGAATCCTTTCTTTTATAATGGTAACCTATGTGCTTTTCCCATCTGACATGCTTCACATTTATAAATCATATGTTGCCTCTCCACATTTGGTAGTCCTAGTACAGACTGATTTGCAACCATAACTTTAATTCCTCTTTCATTGAAATGACCTAATCTCTTATGCCAGAGATCAAGTTCTATAATCACTCCTTCAACATGTGTGAGCAAAGCTTGACCAATGTTCCCTTGCACTCTTAAAGTAAAGGGTCTACCTTCTTTCTTACCACAAAAAATCTGATTATATCCATTCTCTGGATCTTCAACAAATACTCCTTCATTTGTAAACCTGACGTGAAAACCTTTTTCAACTATCTGTCCCACACTAATCAAGTTTTTAGGTATTGTGGGAACATACAAAACATTGGTTAGCAAATCTACTCCACTCTTGCATTTCACTTTTCCAATTGAATGTACACTATGTCTTGTATTATCACCTATCTGAACTATATGACTAGAAATGCCTTTTTCCAATTCTGACATCAATTCTATGTTTCCTGACAAATGATTAGAACATCCAGAGTCAATGTAAAATACCTTTAGATCTTCTTTATCTGATATGCTGATTGAATTCATCATCAATGATGTATGACTTTCATTATGTGTCATTTGCATAATTGTAGTAGGTGGTGTTGTAGGATTGATTCTGTCCCCAACTTCTTCCTCCACCTCTACCATAGCCTCCTCTTTGATTTTGTCTACCTCTCTGAGAATAACTTTGATATCTTCCACCTCTGACTCTGCTATTGTTATTTTGATTTTGATTTGATCCTTGTTGATTATGCCAACAATCATGAGCCAAATGATTTCTCAATCCACATATCTAGCAAGCCTTCTTATTGTTATTCTGATTACCTCTTCCTCTTTCAAAACCTCTTTCTCTTCCTCTGACAGTGCTTCTACCTCTAGCATAATAAACTTGAAAACTCGATTCCTCTTCATCCTTTGCTTTACCTTTATCTCCTTTCTTCTTGTTCTTCATGTACATTGTATAATTTTGTCCTTTATGTCCATCTCCCTTCAATTCTTGCTCAAATGTTAGCATCAAACCAAGAAATTAATTCAAATCTAGAACATAATGATTTAATGAAAGTTCTGTTGATAAGACAAAAGGTTTCCACCTTTCATCTCCTCTCAAACCTGCAAGCAATTGAGCAATCAATTTGTCATCTTCAACATCTTCATCTATGGATCCAAGACTATCTGCTAGATCCTTCATCTTAGTGACATAATCACTAATACTTTGACTTGGCTTCTTCTTGAATTTAGTAAAATCTGACCATAGACTTGCTTTCCTTGCTTTGGTGGTACTTTGAAAATGATATTCCAACACATTCCATATATCTTTAGCTGATTCCAATCCTCTGATGTGTGGTAGAAAATGATCTGAGATTGTATTGTAGATGTAAGCTTTTGCACTTGCATCCTTCTTTTGCCAATGCTTTAAAGCATAGAGTTCCTCTTTCTTTGGTCCGCTTTCATCTTCAAATATAGGCTTCTCTTCTTCACCTATTATGTACACCATGAGATCCTTACTCATAAGTAAGGCTTCCATTCTCATTACCCATGCAAGATAATTATCTATGTCTAGTTTGTCAATGGAGATATGATCTGCCATAACTCTTTTCTTCTACTTCAACCTATGAGTTTAAAGGCTAAAGAATAATACCTTTTGGATTTCTTTGTGTATGAATATACTTTTGAAGTAACCTTTTTATGCCTTGTGTCTTTAAATGCTTCCGCTTTCAAACTTTAACGAAAGCTTTCCAAAACTTCTCGTACCTTTGACAACTTCTTCTCTTTAGAACCTTTCTGCTCTGATACCACTTGTTGGTGTGTGAAACATCACTAGAAATGAATTAATGTGACACTAGAACACCTCTATGGTCACGATTAACTCAATGCTTCTCCAAAATTTGAGAAATGATTGCTTAAACTAAGAACTTTGCTTCTTCAAAACTTTCTAGTCACTGAAATGACATACCTTCACTCTTTTGCTTAGTTCTCTTAGCCCAAATATTATTTGTCCAAGATCTTTGATGGATGAAAATAGAAGAGAAGAGCTTTCCAACAAGCTATTACTTGCTAAAAATAGAGCACTACACATCAAGTTATGGCCTTCACAAGATGACTATGTATGAGCTACCACAACTAGAAAACTTGCCTATTTTAGTAAAAAATATGTCCCTATAATGAAAATTCGATGCCTAGTATCGACTTGCAGCAAGAATTCAATGCTAGGCATCAAATTTGTGTGTTTTTAGCCATTTTTTTAGCATCTGAACTAGTCTCTTGAACACATACATGAAGTAAAAGACTTTTATGTTGGAAGTCCATGCTAGGTATCAACTTTACGTTGAAACTCGATGCCAAGCATTGAGTTTCTCCACAAACCTCATGTTTTCAAGAAGATCTAATAGTAGTTAGAACTCAGAGAAGAAAATTAGAACTTATCAGCTCAAACTGGATGCCAAGCATCGAGTTGCTTGGAAAACTTCAACTTTTGACATCATTACATAGTAGGCAAAGCATGGAGATGGAGGAAAGAGTCTCATACATAGAACTTTACTTAGTTCTTCTCATAGCTATGAAAAACTCAGATGTTTACAGGTGCTTTCTCACTCAGAGAAGCCCGAGTATACTCAGTTATACAAAATCTCTCTTTCTCTCTTCTAACCTCATTCTCTCTCTCTCTCTCTACCTCATTGTGTTAGTTGATACAAACTAACTTTATTTTCTCAATCTTGTGACTTTTGAAAACTCTAGAACTTAAGTTAAATCTAACTTTACAAATGTAATACATGTGTGAAATTATCCCTTCACATAGACATGTTCTTTTCTTCTTAGACTTTGACCTTCAAAATTATGTCCAATTTATGATTGGTTCTCCAACAATTAAATGCATATACAAGCATACAAGTAAGTATAAAGATAGAAGGATACTTGAGATTGGAATTTCATGATGACTCAAGCTTGCAACTTCAAGTGTGAAGTACCCAAATGAATGTGCCTCATCATGCAAGGATTAATGGATGTATGAAGCTATTATGGAGGTAAGTACAACTCCCAATTTTTTCATATTTATTTATTTTTTTCATTTGCCATGCTAAAAGAATGCATGAAGGAATGCATTTCGAATGAATTAGGGGAAATCCTAATTCACATTGAATGGTGCATAAAATGATTTATTTACATGGTGCACTAGAGGCATAATTGAATAGAAAAGGGTTTTTCATTAGCATGAAACGGACTCACCTTTGAAATATGATTCAAAATTGAACATTCAAGGTTCAATATAACATGGTATGTGCAAGGATGAAGATCACAAGCATGCATTGCATATAGGTTTGTGCATTAAATGGAGTTCCAAGTCTGAATTCCATGCATGCTTTAAAGCGAGTTTCAATTTTTGAACCTTATACATGCTAAAGATCTTCAAGAAAATATGTATCTATTTTTGGCATACACTATGTATGCATGGATTGAATCACGTATGCATGGGTTGATGGGACATGAGAGAGAAATTAAGTTTAGTAAGTCTAAGGTTTAAGATAGGAAAATTACTTCTTCATATGAAGTCAAAAGCATAAAAGTTTAATGGTATGTTGAGATTATGTGACTCAATAACCATTAAATTTTATGCTTTTTATATGTTGGCTTAAACCAAAAGCCAACAAATCTTAACATGCATACCAAACCTTAAGCTTAATAGTCCTCTTTATGGATACTTAAGTTCCATAAAAACCATGGCATGTATGATCAACAAGGCCCAGGACTTAAGCTACAAGTCATGCGATGTTTCTCTTCTTATTAACCATAAGTTACTAGTAATAACAATTTGTATTGAAAGATATCCAAAAGAGAAACTAAAGACTATATGAGACTCTACACATAGTGAAGGGTTAACCTTTTAAAATCATGAAAAATATGATGATGTTCAAATGCCTTAAAGAATTTAAATAACCTATCATTGAGGACAATAATCACACTAAAATGGGGAAGAGAATGTCATCAATTGACAAAAATGGCATGATTTAACCATGTCATCTCTTTAACATTCATCTATTCCCCAATAAGTTTCTACCTTTTTGACAAGAGGTATGATCTGTTCGAAGCTACAAAAGAAATTTGCTTCAGGAATAAAGATTTGTAACTCATTGATGCATATCTGGAGTAGAAAACAATTTAAGAGTTGAAAAATAATCTAAATACTACTACTCCAAATTAATGGTTTTTCCAACATGGTTAAAGAATATGAATATCTGGCTAAGTCAATGATGGGCTCATGGCCACCTCCTTTAAGAAAGATGCAAGATAGTATCTAGTGTGAAAATACTAGCTCTATTATCAAAGACATAGACAAAGATACTTTTGATTGCATCTCTTCAAAGAAATAGTTGAATAAAGACTCAATCTTCAAAGTCTAAATCAAGTTTATTAAGGACATAAGATTTTGACTATACTTGATTGGACTTAGAAGAAAAAAGCTTTCTCAATAAGCAATCCCTTAGAAAGAGCTAAAATTATCTACCCTAAAGTGAGAGTAAACCAAATGGTATGGGACATCTAGGCTTATATTATCACTAAAATGAATTTGGTGGTATGGGATGCCAAATTTAAGGATAATGGAAGCTTGAACTTGAGGATAGTCAATGAATATTTTAATTAGCTTAAAAGAAAACAAGATTGAGCTCCAATTGGGTTCATAATTTGGAAATTGAATAAATATCAATTTCTTGAAAGGTTGTATTTTTTGAGGATGAAAACTTTTAAAGGGGGCAAGAAAGGTATCATTGATATGATACTTCTAAGAAAAAGATGCATTCCTTAACTCTTTCATAAAAGTTAGGGAGTACATTTTTTATCATGTACCTAAGTGTGTCTGAATTAATCTCAAACAAAGTAAGAATCGGATATCCAAGAATGGAATTCATTGAAGAATTTCAATTTGACAATAAACTAAAGTAAGCTAGCCAAAGAGTTGAAGCATATCTATGGTAAGGTACTCGAGAATGGATAAGATGGATCCAAATTTTGAATTGGCAAGCATGACAACTTTCTTAAATCAAAGGGATGACATATAATTGTTGATCCCTAGAAGAAGAACATTTAAAGGTTCGGAGAACGTCAACACAATCTTAAAGGCTTAATCTAGATGAAAACTCATGAAAGTATGAGTTAAAGATCCCAAGAAAAACCCATGGGTAAATATCATTGAACAAGGGATCTATAGGAGAAAGACTTGGTCTTATCTCAACTTAACTTGGCTAGAGGAATTTTGGGAAAACCAAATGATTTAAACTAGTCAAAGGGATCAAACCTTTAATGGTTTCATAAATCATGCCAAGGAAAGTTTAAAGGTCAACAAAAGAAATCTTTCAGGTATAATTTCAATTGACATGAGATTTAGAAACATTAGTCTTTTCTCTCATGAATATGATGCCAAGGAATTCTAAGATGGAATTCATGATCATTCCAAATGATCAGAGAGCATTAAAAAGACAAGAAAAGTGGAAAGATTGAGGTTGTTTTCTATGGATTGGAGAAAGAACTCACTGGTATGGGATAGTTTGAACTAACTCCCATTGAGAATTTTCTCTCATGGCCAAAGAGAAAAGAGACTCAAGATCTTATAAAAAGCATTAGGATAATCTTTAAAGGTAAGATCATTGAGATTAAAGTCTTAGGTTCATTATGAAGTGTAGAAATAAGAATTGAATACACTTGGTAGAAAAGTGTAAATGGAATAAAAATGAAATTTACCCTAGAAAAAGCTACCCTTTATCCTCTTAATTAGATGCATTCTTTTCAATATAATGCATAACCATGTTTACATGGTACAATAAATTTGGATAAATAAGAGAATAAGAATTTTAGGGATTTTACTGAGTTAAACTCCAAAAGTAAGAAGCTTACTTAAAGTCAAGCCAAGAACGATTTGAAAAAAAAAATTCTAGTCAATCTTTGGTGAGAACAAGTGATTCAAGAATGTTCACTAAAGTTCCCAGTAGGATTTGGAGTATGATGCCTAGAAAGAGGTATTTTTCTTACAAGACCTTGAAACTAAAATGCATAGTAAAACTTGAATCATTTAATCTCTAAAGAAGATTTAGCAAGAAGGTATATTGATGGCTTGATAAGTATTACTCCTCAATTAGTTTGAGGATTTGAGGGAATCAATAAGAGAAGTGATTTGTTCCTATTTGCAAAGATTTGGTGACCTTTCAGGTTAGTATACATAACTATCTTGGGTTCAAACTAAATTCGGTTCAAGATAGTTAAATAGTAACCTTTGGAAGAACTTGCTAAACTAAGATGAACCAAAAACTTGGGTAGATACCTAGAAGAAAGATCTAGCAAGTGATTCTGATTCCTAAAAACATGGTTTTAATTAGTTGTTGGATCAATAAAAGTCTTGAGTGACAATGATTTTTCAAAAGGATTAAACTGTGCCTGAACAAAAGAGATGTTCTAAGGATTAATCTATGGAAAATCAAGGATGATCAAGATAAGGAACCACTATTAGGAATGAACTTTCGAATTTGGGTGTATTATCTATCATTCAAAACACTTGAGCATTTTGTTTCAAGAAAAGTTGGATGATTGAAATAAGTCCACCTAAGTTTCCAAAGAATTAGAAGATAGTATTTCTCCTCATTTTATTGAGCATGTTTTGGTAGGGACTCAATAGACCCACTTTACTAAATTCATACCTTTAGTTAAGTCCTACCAAATAAAGATAAAGTATATTTGTATTTGAAAAGGACTACAAAAGAATAAGTTAAGTTGATAACATCTAAAGATTCCTCTACTTTCTATTGAGAGTGGAAGATGAATCTAGTTTTCGAACCTTTCAAGATAGAGATAAGATCTCTATTACATACTTCTAAAAATTATACATTTCTAAAAAAGTACAAAGTGTATGAAAATGTACTATTTTATGGAGCTCGAGGTTTGTGAAAGTTCCAAAACAAAAAGACCATCAAAGAACTCCATCCATTTCACTTATCCACAAATACAAGGCATGCATGTACATTCATTTTGACTAAGGTAAAGTGATTTGGGTAGGGATTTTGATTCCTTTCCTTTCAGGTTGAGGAAATTAGTAGCCGTGATCTAATCATAGGAAACAAATCTAAAGAGAGAGATGACCATACTCAAAGTATAGATCATGGTGCACGGGGGAATACTCCACATGTGGTACTTTGACTCATTTTCAAGGAGAAAAATACTTTAAGGGGCAAAGAATGTTGTATAATTCATGGGTTTAGAAGGCCAAATGTATGTATTCTAAAGGTCATAATATGATATCCACTTGCTTGCTTTAGCCCTTGAATTACTCTTGGAACATGCTTAGACCTTTGGGTTGAGCCCTTGGTTTTAATCCTTAGGGTATTTATTCATATGAGCTCCCAATTGAATGGTTGTGAACCTTAGGCTTGATTTATCCAAGGTGTGGGAACCTTAGTCTTGAGAGAAACTTCTCTAAGTGCCATCTTGGTGTGTGCATGAGAGAAGCATCCTCATTTTATTTAGAAGGCATGTGGCATGTGATCACCCTTCGAAAAATTTCCACATGAGAGCTACTTGGGTAGACACTTGGCCAAACCCAAGGACATGCATCCCCTTGGCCTAGAGTTATATATATGGATGGAGTTGAATGGGTGGAAACATGCTCTCTCTTAGGAGTGAGGTCTTGATAGTTAGATTTGTGAGTAGTAGTTGTAGTTAGTACAACAGCGATGCTACAACATCAACCAATACCTAAAGATGGAGTGCAAATCACTGAATTGGCGAAAGGTGGGAACTTTCTATCCAATTATGAACTTCATAACACCAAACATTCTTCATCCTTGATATGACTTAACTTTCATTCCATGTAGCTCTTCATTTTTCTTAATTTGACGCGTTAAGAGCTGAAATAATCTCTCTCATTTTGGCATATGCGATATTTGAGCATGCTCTCTTTTCTTCTAAAGAAAACAAAAGTTAGATTACAAATATGACTATAGAAGGCCAAGAGGAGATACATGATCAATTCAGGATTAGCCTCTTTCAAAATGGAACACAATGTACCAAATTCACGACTCAAATAAAGTGTGTTGAATTCTCAAAGTATAAAATATCGTGGACATGATTGCTATTTTGATGTTTTTTGGGTGTCATATTCATACAATATCAAGCTATTTTGATGTTTTCTTGATGTCTTTGTAGTGATTCTTGTAAAAGAAACTCATGTTATGAAAGATTTTCAATATGCATGTGAAATGGAAACCCAGGCATGTGATGTCTTTCTTTGTAGTTTCTTCCATTAATTTTACACGAAGCCTCTTGTATTTTCTAGACTTGTAGCTTTGTTCCTACAAGTAGAGAAACACAATTGTCTATGTGGGATGTGGGATACGAGGGTCCTTTGGATACCATATCGTTTCTTTATAATTTTTAGTTCAATGCTTGTGTATGTGTCGTGTATGTGTGAGTGGTGTATGTGTATGAGAGAGAGACAGAAATTCTATTTTGTCGCTGAATTTGAGGAATGATAGTGGCATAGAAACATGAAGCGAGTTTACAGATTACAGTCTGAATAGAGCTCGTTTTATTCAAGCTGGGAAGAACTTCCTATTGCGTGCTCTCTGTTTTGGCCGACTGGCTGCGTGCAGTGCCAGAATATCTTCCTCAGCATACAGCTCTCTTACGGAATGAAGAGCTGTATGTTGAGGAATTCTGAATCATCACACAGTTATTACATGAACGCTGAAGAACCCTCAAACATAGATTTCAAACTTTTGGAGAGCCACATGGCTGTCTCCATCGGGGACGACGTCCCTCTACCAAATGGCTTCAACACAATCGTAAGTTCCTCTAACCGTTGTTGTTGAAGGAGCTGTGCGCTCAGTTCGAGCAAACCTTCCAAAGCATCCGCTCTTTGGCGAAACGATGTTACATCAAAATCTTTCTGTCCGTAATCCGCATGTTGTTTCCTTCCCCCCGGATTAGGCTCACTTAGAGCTTGAGGGTTTGAGTCTGCTGACTCTGTATCCTCCAGTTTGGATGGGTGCTGCATCTTATTTGCATTCATTTCGTCTTTCTGTTCCCTTTTCTCTCCTGCAAGCTGGAATGTGCTATGTCTTATCACATGGATGACATCGTTATAAGCGGGACGTACGGCTTCTGGAGGCTTCTTTGTGCTGGCAATGGTGGGCTTCTCCTCTGTCCTCTTTTCTTCTTTATTTTTTCTGTTGAATTGGTCAGTCAAATTGGATGATGTTTGAGTCCCTTCTGATATTGTTTCTGCATTATGCACACTGGTCTTACTATCGACAGCAGAATCCATGGTTTCCCTGAAACTTGTATATTTCGTTGGCAAATCGGCCTCATGTCTTTGATCATTGTGCGGAGTTTCCTCTTCATTGATCGTATCTTGTGTACATATGCTAAACTTAGGTATAAAATCTAACCTTGGAGAATTCACTGATACATCAGGGGATTTGTTTTCAATCATTCGTGCATGCTGCACAGCTTTCTTGACAGATTCTGGTATTTTTGATAATCGTGGAGATTCCAAAGGTCTGTCCTGTTCTACGACAGGTTGATGTTTCCCAACCATATTTATCTGTGTAGATGGGACTGCATCAAACTTTTTTCGTGCAGAGACTTTCTCTGGTTCTACCTGATTCTGGTATGTATCATAGTTGCTTTTCTGTAGAGGTAAGATGGCTTTGCGTGGGGTTGTACTTTTGGGGCTGCCAGCAGCAAGCATGTGCCGGGCACTGATCGGTGATGTACTCCTGCGTGCTGCATTGATTGGCTTGCTTGGTGGAGGTAATGCAGCTCTCCTTGATGTAGGTGTAGATGGCATGTTTGTTTTGTGTTTCGTTGCTATGGTTGGATCCGTCGGATCATCATGCAGAGCTTTTAACTGCGATCTTGTTCTGGGGGACTCTCCAGTCAGTTGCTGCAGAAAAATACAACGTAGAGCAAGACATCTTAGTCTTATACTATTTACATCACCGGCCTGTCTCTAGATGAAATATTTTTGTAACTCTAGGTTAGCACAAATATAGGTTTGTAATGTTTATGTATTTAAATAATGTTATGCCTGATTAAGGTGGTTTTGTGCATAGCAGGGTTGATTAATGTATGCATTTTTGTGGATGGCTATGCACATCCATGCAGATATTGAGAGAGAAGCATTCTTGAGGAAAGGAGTACACTTAAATTCATTCAGCTTGGGTTTAGAATTGTTATTGATTATGCATCCGAGTTCAAGATTTCTTTGAAGCCATGTGAGGAGAAAGCTGAAATCGTTACCTGAAAAATATCTTGTGCTTTTTTTTTTTTTTTTTAAATAAAGGAAGTTCGGCCTTAGCCTAATCTCCCGGACTTTAATTATAATAAAGAGAAAAAGTTACAAGTGAATGGGACTAGTGCCCATGGGACCCCCCAAATCCCACAATGCAGGGGAGGAGTATGGCAAGCTACAGGGCATTACAAATGAGGCGGATAACATTATCATCACCCTCATGTGGGACCCATTTGGGTTTCAACTTTTTGTTTTCGAGGAGATAAATACAGTGATGTCTAAACGATGGCGATCTCTTGACTCGGGAGATTCTTTTACCAAGGAGAAACAAGGATTTCTCGATCGACCATTCCTTAGGAGTTTGGCCAAAATTGACGGCACAACGCTCCCTCCAAATCTTCCAGAGAGCCTCACCTCTGATGGCATTCCACGGCCTCGATGAGAAGCCGATCGCCTCACCCAACATCACATGTTGCCAGTTGATTTGACTTGTGAGTCTCAATACTCGGGTCACGTGATGCGAGATAACACGGGACTTGGGGCAGTCGAAGAACGGGTGAGCTAAATCTTCGATGCACCGATGGCAACGCTTGCACCATGGCTGCACACCACAGATTTTGTTAGCCCTTGCATTGGTCGAGATTCCTTTATGCAAGATTTGCCACATGAGAACGGACTTTTTGACCTCAATTAGGGGGTGCCAAATAGACATGAATTTTAGCTCCCACCGAAGTTTGGTCCAAGCAAGGCACCATCTCTTGTTAAGGGTGTGGTGAA
The DNA here is from genome assembly GCA_020310875.1 of Ceratopteris richardii. Taxonomy (NCBI): domain Eukaryota; kingdom Viridiplantae; phylum Streptophyta; class Polypodiopsida; order Polypodiales; family Pteridaceae; genus Ceratopteris; species Ceratopteris richardii. The sequence goes on from CM035422.1 coordinate 152,419,862, forward strand.
CATCCAAATCCCCTTTGAAGTTCGGGATTCTGGATAGCTTCTTACCATTGCTCCATTTGAGGCCCTCCAAGCAAGGAAGATCCTGACCGCAGAGAAGGCGGGTAGTTGAGCGGTCCCAGGCTAAACACCTGCTTTGAAGAAGAGTCCATTCCTCAAAGGTAACGCTAAGTCTCGGATCCAATTCTTCGAACCTAATCCACTGGCTGGTGTCTTGTTTCCAGAGCTGTTTCCACTGTTTGAACCCCTTGTTCCATAACCGCCTTGCAGTTTGGAGGTTCCAAGACTCCACTCCCCGAATGCCACTGATCGGGAACCAAATAGAGTCATTTTGTCTTATGCCAGCCGCCCACTTCCAATCATCACTGATTCTGATGAACTGTTTGGCCTTGTTCCAATTCTTCCATAAGGAACACACGAGGCTAGAGCCTTTAGGGAAGACCGGGTGGGGGGAGAACAAAAGCGTGAGAATCCCTATGTCCTTCCAACCAGGGTGGCCAACAAAGGTAAGGTCTTCCGTGTTTCTGAAGATCAATTTAGCCCAAGAGGACTCCCTATTGCTCCAGGCCTTGATAAGCCATTTTGCTGCCAGCTTGTCAGCCAACCCAACAATATCCAAAATTCCCAAGCCCCCTGAGTCTTTAGGGCTTATGCAAGTTTCCCATTTGATTTTGGGAATCCCCCTTCTGTTGGGGTCCCCAGTCCAAAGGAAGTTCCTGTAGATTCTTTCCACTTTGGCCAAGTCTTTCTCCTTAGGTCTCCAACACGAGATAAAGTAAATAATTGTAGACAACATAAATGTGTTAACAACCATAGCACGTCCTGCCAGGTTGACTTGCATACCTTTCCACTGATTCAGCTTCCTATCCAGCTTGGATAGCACCCAGTTCCAGCGTTGGTCCATTGAGATGTCGAAACCCATCGGAATGCCAAGGAGACGGAAGACTTGACCGCTAGGGATAACTTGACACCCCTGATCCACCAACAATTGGGGAGTAGGTCCGCTGATTGCTCTAAAAGCAGTTTTAGCATGGTTGATTTTTGAGCGTGATGCCACACAAAAGGTGTGGAGGCACCGCCAAAACACCTCAATGCTGTTTATATCGTTATGCACAAAGGCATTCATGTCATCAGCAAAAAGTCTCACAATCATTTGGCCGTGATTTAGAGGTAAGGAAAGACCCTTGAGATTGCCAGCGTCCATGTGATGCTTTAATAGGAAGCTGAGTCCATTCGAGGCGATAGCGAATAGTAAAGGAGCCAGAGGGCAGCCTTGCCTAATTGATCTTTTTAAACGAATGGGCTCAGAGAGCTTACCGTTGATGTTTATTCTAGTTGAAGCATTTCCAAGAAGAGTGGAAACCATCTTCGTGAACTTTTGGCTGCATCCAAGGTCTTTCAATGATTGAAGAATAAAGTCCCATTCCAATCTGTCATACGCTTCGTCGAAGTCGATCTTAATGAATACCAGATCTTGACCAGACTCCTCAGCAAAAGCAAGGCCTTCCCAAATATCGATAATTGCTTCAAGTATAGATCTACCTTTGATAAAACCTTTCTGGTCCTCGCACAGCCATGACTTTAAATGACAGGAGATTCTGTTGGCGATAACTTTTGCAATTATCTTGTATCCTGTTTGGAGCATGGTAATCGGACGCCAGTTTTCAATTTTGTTCTTATCTCCCCGTTTGTGGATTAACTTGATGACGCCATTATTCAGGCACTCAGGGAGGGCACCGAAAGAGAGAGCCTCTTGCCACACGAGGCGCAGTGGGGTGGCCACCTGATGTTTGAAGGACTTGAAAAACTCATTGGTAAGGCCATCCGGACCCGGACTTTTCCTATTGGGAAGGGCATCAATAACCTCGATAATTTCATTCTCGGAGATGTTAGCATCCAGTAGAGCAATCAAGTTCTGTGGGATTCTGGTTTGAGCAACCCTTGAGATGGTTGCCATGGAGTCGCGCCTGTGGGGGGAAAGAGGAGTCGAGACCCCGAGAAGATTGGTAAAGTGTTCGACGATGATAGCTCTATTCTCCACTTCCGTGCAACATTCAGTTCCATTGTTATCGACCATTAGGGGGATGGATTCCCTAGCTTGTTTCCTTTTGAGGATGTTACACATCTCTTTTGTTGGTTTGTCGGCCTTCCCTGCCCACCAATCTTTGAAGAAAATTTGAAGATTTTTCCTTTGGACCTCCTCCTCTAATCTTAGTCTTCCCCTGATTTTCAAAAGACCCTGTTGGCAATGTAACTTACCTTTGTTCACCTCTTCTTCAAGCCGTGAGAGCCTCCGGTACACCGTTTCTCTTCTTTTTTTTCGAATTCCTCTTATAGCCTTTTGAGTCCTGATTAGAATTTTTCGAGTCCTTTCTACTACGCTTCTCCAACACTTAGCCGGTTCACTACAGTAAGCAAAGGCTTCCGTCCACACCTCAGAAATTTCCTGGTGGACAGAGGGGAGGGAAAATGATGTCTGACAAGCATGAAACCAAGGAGCTTTCTGGAGCATGGGAATCGGTTTGAAAGACAGAGTAATCGGATAGTGGTCTGAGATAGTCAGGTCCATGTGTTGGGAAATCGAAGGAATACCCCACTGAAGGATGGTGTTCTGATCGATGTAGCATCTATCAAGTCTTGCTTTCCTCAAAGAGTCCCCCGACTGGAGATTAGACCAGGAGAACCCCTTCCTGTCTTTCACCTCGACCAGGTCGAGATGGAGCTTGATTTTATCCCATATCTCTTTCTCCTGACCATCAATAATTTTTCCTTTGTTATTCCATCGGTCCTCAGGAAACTCAACCATGTTGAAGTCCCCACAAATCAGAACATTGTGTGAAAGGGAGTCGAGGGAAGCCCAAGTATCCATTCTATCTGCTTCACCATTAGGGGCATAAATTGAGACCACAGTGAACTGGAAAGGAAACCCGAAAGAGGCAGCAATCCAACGATGATTCCGACCTTCAAAAGTCGAGGTCACATTGCTAGACAAGGAGTGACTAATACCGATAGAAGCACCCCCGTCCCTCTAGGGTGAGAAGTGGAGAACCAAAGGTGGTTCGGAGAAATGCATTTAAGCCGTTTTTGTAGATCCTCTCCGTCGATTTTAATCTCTTGTAAGCAAATAAAGTCAGGGGCGAAGCACTTGTCTTTGAACCACTGGCCAAGAATCGAAGCTCTTGACGGGTCAGACAGACCCCTAACGTTTAGAGATGTGAATTTCATTAATGATGGTTGCCCTCTTTGAGGGGAGGGACCCTATCTTTTTTCTTCTTGTGGTCTTCTTTTTTCTTCCCTACTTCTTGACTTAGGATCCTACTCTTGAGGGGGCTCTTCCAAGGCATGCCGGAAGGTTGTTTTCCTTTAAGCTTTGACTTTTGTTGCGGTAATCTTGGAAAGCATACCGAGAGGGTAGGACCAAGAGCGGAGCTTTCGCTGTCTGGGTTGTCTTCATTGCTGGTAGTGAAGCCTTCCTCTTTACTCGTGGTGTAACCTTCTTGGTTATCTTCTTTGCTGGTAGAGCACCCAAGGGTATTATCAGTGGGGTTTTCTTCAAAGAGGTTGTCCCCTGGGAAGTCGACCTCATTAATCTCTTTTTCTAGGTTACAGTATATGTTATTCGAGGGGGCAACTGTCGTAGTATTCCTTGTTTTTGATCTTCGAGGGCTAACTTTCCTCTTGCGTCTCACTTCAGTGAATCCTTCTGACTCCGTCTCAGCAACGCGAGTTCCCTCTTCTTTCTCCATTGGAGGGGGATGACCCCGAGTGTCGTCTTGGGGGAGAGGGTCTAGGGTCCCATCTGGTTTAAGCTTGTTTTTATTGGTACTTTTCTTCAGGGGGCAGTCTTTGATCCTGTGACCTTGATGCCCGCACCGGAAGCACGCGTTTGGCAAATTCTTGTAAGTAACCTCTTGTGTCCAGGTCTTACCATCTCCACAGTTTATGGAGATCTTCGAGGGAAGGACCTGGTTCAGGTCTGTTTCAACGCAGATCTGAGGATGCCATCTTGCATTGAAAGAATGTTGAGCTCCATCGTAGATTAACCCCCCAACATCCTGTCTTGCGGCCATCGGGCGACCGATCGGTGAGACGATTTCACGAAGAAATCCATACATGAAGAAAGTCAGATTGGGAAGCTCCACCCAAAGCGGGTAACGAAGAGGCTTTGATCTGTTCGGGACAAAGTCTTGGGTCCACTTAAAAAGGCAAAGGGTGGACCGGCCCACTTGCCAGGAGCCGGCTTGCAGGGCTTGGAAAGCCATCTCTTCGTTCTCAAATACTAGAAGCAGGTGATTCGCCGGCAGGAATTGACATTTGGACACAATTAAGCCACGCGGGAACCACTCCTTGCGAAGCCAAGTTCTCACACTTTCAAGAGGGGGCCTGGGGCCAAACATTTGACCGATCAGGCAAGTTTTCTTCAGTTCTTCCTGCTTTGCCGCCACAGACTCCTTGCATAAAGAGACCTCTGGGGGCGCGACGTCCACTGGGACGGACTCCATCTCAAGGGGGGACACGGACTGAGGGGGAGCCACAATGTCCATGACAAAATCTTTAGATCCCCCCGCCCGAGATTTACGTTTTTACTTAACTCTCCTCTTTTTTCTTTTTACTTTTTTTCTATTTCTTTCTAAGCCTTCAAACGTGCATCTTTTTTCTTTGAGTTAATTGTTGCCACAAAACCCACTCGTAGGTTTTTTAAGACTCATAAAACAACACGAGTGAAACGGTGCGCCCAACGATGGACACACTAAAAAAAAAAAAGTCGGCCCTCCTGGCGATGGACGCGCGCAACTCCTCCAGTCAGTCGCGATTGATGCTCTTTACTTAAATTCACTTAACCTCAAGCAATAACACCAAGAACGACAGCAAGAAACGCTACCCACCCCAAGAAGGACGCCTGACCAGGCGTGGCGCGAAGGACACTGAGTATTCTGTGATTGAAGGACCCCCCACCTCTTCAAGGCACGCGACTCGGGAGTCGGCGCAAGCTGCAAACTACCCTCTCTCTCTAGCCGCTGGCATACAACCGCGATAAAAGCTGGAAAACAATCACGATAGACGCAAAGGCTCAGTCGTGATGGACCGCGATGGACACAAACCACGATGGACACGGCGAAGGACGCACACTGAACCCGAGAAGGATGTACTAGCCACGATGGACGCTCACTGGACCCGCGATGGACATTAGGCCCTGTCGATCATGAGCGGGAAACCATCCATCGTCAAAATAAAACCGTCAATCGCCAAAGTAAAACCATCAATCGCGAGAGCAAAACCATCAATCGCGGAACCCATCAGTCGTGGAGAAAAGCCGTCAATCGCGCGAGACACTTTGGATGGCGATGGACAGAAGCGAAGGCGATGGAACAACAGCAGAGGTGAGTACTTCGTGTCGCCAAAGCTAGGGGTCTGTTCGTGTGCCGACTTGTTGAAACAGCGACAAAAAGAAGCTTGTGCATCCCCTCCTTTCTCGTGCATTGGCTTTCAAACTCCGAGCACCGGCGTTGGAGTTTTCTCCTGTGGGTGTTACTGGTGACGGGGGCAACGGGTCCTCCTGCTAAGAGATATAGTGTCGTCGAGCGTCCGTCGTCATCTTCAGTCCGTCGAAGTAGCGTCCGTCTCCAACAGTCCTACTTCAAGGAGAGCGTCCGTCGTCATCTTCCAACGGAGCGACCGACATGCATATCTTTCAATTTTGCTCATAAAGGCTTTCATAGTCTTAATGCGCGTGACAATTCTTGAAAGATAGCTTCTTGGAAGCTAATAGAGTTGATTTTCTCAAAGTCAAATCATCAACGTTCAAGGTCACCATGAGCGTCATACCCTAGGAAGGAAATATCCCCCTAAGCTTGCTTTTAATACAGATATTCTATCCCCAGTCAAGTGAATCTCATATACATGCCCTCTAAAGTAAACCATTGACGAGGCCTAGTGAGACAATTGCATTAGTTCCCTGCCTTTGTTTAAAGACATGCTTGAATAGACACCTTTTTAGGACAACTAAAACCCTAAAAGAAGTTTCTTCTTCCTATTCAATCTCATCTGTAGTCCCCCTCCCCCTCTCCTCCTATCCCCTCCCCTCCCCTTGCGTTGAGAAATTTAATTGGTTTGCTCTCCAATATGAGTTATTTCTTCACAATATGCAGACAGTTACAATATATCTTTTGGCAAGACTTCACTAAGGCTAATTTCTTTGAAGAAAGGTCATTTAAGCATGGCAATCATGTTGATATATGAACAATGTCTACCTCTCATGATTTATCTCTATATTGCACACTTGTAAGCCCCCCATTATGAGGACAATCTGCATTGCCTATCATTAGAATCCAAGTTTATGTACGAGATGAGTGTCACGTTGGACCATCGACGGTTAGTAGATGGCTTAGGTAGGCTTGGCTCATTTGCAAAATTGGGTTTTGGTTAGCTTGGTATTTAATGCAAGTTGAATTTATCTATTCTTCAACTGGTGGGTGCCTTTTCTTGGATTATTGAATTGGATTTCAATTTTGATTTCCAACCCTAAAGTGCTCATTTTGTGTTATTTTGTCAGTCATATGCAGAGAATATGAGTAACAAAATAACACAAAATCTAATGAAGGAAAAGGTACCTTCCGAACTCCACAACACTCTCCTATTATACCCATGAAATGGAAGTAGCTTTCTGGATGTAATTACTCTCTTCATATGCACATATATAGATGTATTTAATCCTTGTGTGTCTTGTACATTGCCTTTTTACAGATTCTGCTTCTATTGGTTGAGTTGATATCTTGGGACATGCCCCTTGGGTTCTTGAGAATGTATCATCTTGAAGGTTGGGGAAGTTGAGGCATCAATGTATGCTCCCTTTGGTTGTTCCAATCTCACCTTCTGCGAAATATTCAATCAAACGTTGCTTTTGGAAAAATTGATCTCACGAATGCATTCAAATGTTAAAAAGCAATGAGTTTGACTAGCCATATGCCTTAACTTGACACATTGACCTTTTCATTTATTTATTTTTAAATTTAATTTATTTTCTTATTTTTTATTTTAATTAATTAATTAATTTCTTTTTTTTTTTTGCCTTGTCGTCAGAGGCATGTATGGACAAGGTGTATGCAACAGAGTTTTATTTATTTATTTATTTACTTTTTTTCATAGTTTTGCTTTGTCAAGGAAGAACTTTGTCATTTAGTGCCTCTTTACAAAATTTCATGGAAATTCATGAACTCTTTGAGTTGAAAACTTTGTGTAGCCATATCTTGAGTTTTGGGTGTTTGATTGACATGATTGTAGAGTCATTTTTAAGTTTTGGAACATTTTGAGCGCACTTGTCCATTCAAAATTTTCAAGTTCCTTACAAATTGTGTGCGTCCCTTTTGTACTATTTCTTAGGAGGTTTGGAGACTCGGATTTATTTGACAGGGAAGTAGAGAAATAAGATGGTCAAGAGCTCTTACAAAAGTTGAGATAAAGCCCAAGGTCAACAAGCCCTCCCTCAAAACTATGCAATGTGCATCAGCATTGATTGACCTCAGGATTCACAAGGAAGACAATATTACCACTATTACAAGTTTTGGGAGTTTTGGAGAACTACTTTTGCCATTAGGAAGAGAAAACTAAGATGATTGGAGAAGGCCTCAATGAACACAACTAGCAAGACCACCAATGAAACTACCTTGAGGAAATAGAAGGGAGGAGGGTGATGAACATCAAGGAAACACCCATGTAGAAGAGAAGAAGAGAGCTTTTCCATCTCATCAATATGCTTCACACAAGAATAGAACTTCTTCCACACCATCAATAATACTTCACATAGGAATAGAACTTCTTCCACACCATTTGGCACCTGCATATCTTTAGAGCTTCCACTACGCATTTAAACACATCGCTAAAAGGAAGAGCTTCAAAGATGCCACACTGCATATTATCAAAGCTATTATTTCACATCTTCATACCACTTAATACACCACACAAAATAACTTCAAGCACTCTTTACAACCCTGCACTACACACCTTCAAAACTAATACTGCTTCACATCTTCTTGCCCATCACTTCAAGAAGAGGAAAATGCTCAAAGGGAATTTTTGCAACATTTTAGGATCATATGTGAGAGAGAGAGAGAGAGAGAGAGAGAGAGAGAGAGAGAGAGAGAGAGAGAGAGAGAGAGAGAGAGAGAGAGAGAGAGAGAGAGAGAGAGAGAGAGAGAGAGAGAGAGAGAGAGAGAGAGAGAGAGAGGTTTTGCCAACCTTAAGGACAAGAAGAACATTTTGGAGAGAGAACTTTGAATACCTTTACCATTAGTTTCAAAGTAGAAGAGAAAGCCTTTTTTCCCCCTCATTTTTAATTCGAATAAAAATCAAGAGGAAACCTAGAAAGCACGAGGTGTATCAAGGCCTTGCATCATCGTGTCCTACCACCTAATCAGCTTAGAGGTTAATCCTGACCTTGGGTCAGACTACTACCAAAGAACTTGAACCAATAGGAGAGAGAATGGAGAGGGAGGTGTTGATCTAGACAAGAAATTGAACTAAACACACATGGCAATGTGATGGAAAAGGAATTTCATATTGGATTAGGGGTCTAGATCATATATGAGCATCATTTGTATGTTGATGACATATTCTTCTAGGATCAGATTCAAAAGGTTGAAGAAAAACATATCAGCAGTCAAAATGAAGGCAATGATGCAGACAAGGGTGAGGAAAGATGAAGTGAGCATGAAAATGAATTATCATCCTTGTTACTTGTTATTTATTTTTCTCATCTTCGATGGTTGGTTGAAGCATGCAAGAGTGGAGTTTGCACTTGACGTGGCTGAATCTTGGAGCTCTTAATTGAATTTCTTTTGCATATGTGGCTCTAATCCATATTGATCCATGTAGCTGAGCTCATCACTCTCCTCATTGTCACAATAATTATTAGATGTTATATCTACATCAATCTGTCCTATCTTGAAGCAACTTGGTCCTTCCATCATCCATTTTAGGAGGGTTTCAACATCTTGAGGAAGGTGCTTTTTAAAGTTTGGATTGCAAACTACATCATCGAGGAGGAGCTTCGTTGTTGCATGATTCTTCCAAATGGAGCTTGATTTGATGGTTGGAAGGCATTGAGACCCATAATGGATTTTGACGCCAATCTTGTGTTGCATGCTTGCCTTAACCACGGCCTCCCAAGCAATAAAGGGGATGCTTCATCTACTTGCAGTCACATGACTACTACGAAGTCCATTAGAAGTGTACATCCTTGTATCCTCATATTCACATTCTTCACTATCCTTAATGGTTTAACTTCGTATTGTTCTGCCAATGTGATCATGAAAGGAGGTCCAACACCATTAGTTCACCACTGGGTTGAAATGTTTGTTCAAGTCTTGTGGGCGGCATTGAGAGGACACTCCTCGTCACATGTGATAGAAACTCAGTTCGTAGAGCTTCTTGTGAGTTCATGCTCGTGGGTGTGGGTGTGTCGTGGGATGCATGTGTGAGCATGTATTCATTTGTAGTTCTATACCCACAGAAGATCCCTCGATAAAAACGTAAATCTGAAAGCCTAATTCAATATTCTGATAAAATCCTAAATTTCCTGAACCCAAAACTTTCCATCTTTTGGTAGAGGTTAATACATCAAACTCTTTAACACTTGCTAATTTCTATGGGTTGTCATTTCCTATCCAGAAACAATGCATGCAAGTTATTGTCTTTCGGATGTTCTAAGTGTAAGTTAAGATGACCATATTTTCACTGTGTATACATGCAGACCCAACATGCCAACAAATTTACATATGTATCTATTCAACTACATGGCCCTACCCTTGGATAATGCAAAAGGACAGTTAAATTGACTTACATAATTTGTTGCATGATCTTGGGCTAGCATTTTAGGAGAGTCTCCCTTGAAGCGGTATGCGCCTATTGTTTCGGGTGTTCGAGCATTCACCACATTTAGTCCTTTCTGGCCCTTGCTGCTCAAAGAGGGCTTCATACTTACTTTCCCAGTACCAGCTTCCTTAACAGTCTCTGGCACTTCCCGAAGCTTTTGACGCCCTCCTGTTGTATAATAATTGTCTATTTCATTCATCCACACAGCTGCTTTTTTGTCATTGGAAACAGCTTTGTCTGACAAATATTTTGCTGTGTTAGGAGTTTCGACATCAGAGAGGTGCCAATCACATAACTCAGAACCATTCCCATGTTTATCCTCGATATTCTCTCTCCTCAAGATGGTGACTTTGGCATCTCCATAGTCATGAGCTTTTTTCAAGCTAGCTTTTACACTTCCTGAGTAGCTCTCCCTATCACTGCTGAATAGACTTGTGTCATGGCTGATATCTATGACTTCATCTTCAAGCTGAAGATTATGAAGTGTTTGATCAGGTTTTCTGGCCAAAACAAGGCTGCTCTTGAGTCGACATTTGGCTATAAAGGGTTTCAAGTAAGGATTTTGGAGGAGTTCAGCTGCCTGGAATATAAGAGTGAAAATTGTGATGTGATTAGATGCATGTTCAAGAAAAATATCAACAAACATTTTTTCAAGCAAATGTTAGAACTCACTGTAGGGCGATGTTCAGGATTTTTTCGAAGCATACTTTTTATCAAGTTTTTTCTGCAAGCAAGAATGTAAAAGACATGTGTAAGAAAAGAAATCTCTCTGTGCATTAAGAAAATAAATACAAGGCATGAAGCAAAGAGAGTACAAGATTTTATCTCACAGTGTTCCAGAGTACATGCTTGGCAAAGGTCCAATCATAGATTTGTTGACTTTGCTCACCAGTCCTTGCATATCCTGTCATCAAACTGAACGTTCAACAAAGTCCATGGATTTGAGATTTGTTGTATACTATAGCATCAATCTCTGGTGAATTTGGGATTGCTTGGATTCACCTTGCTATATATGTGGTGGCAGTTAAAACATAATGGGAATCGACAAAGATTATTTCGTTTATTTTTTTGGATTTACTAGTTGGGTACGATTTTGTACCCCCCTTCTTTTCCCTTCTTTTTTTTCTTGGCAAGCTGCTTTTCTTTTTTGGAGATCACTATCATAATAATCATTTGGAGGCTGTTGTTGGAGATGGATGAGTCTGCTCATGCTGTCATGCCAGGACAGTTATATGTTCATGTATTGTGAAAATTTGATGAAGTGTGTGGAGCATAGAAAGCGAGCATACTATTTTTCTTGCTATTCTAGGCCACTTTCTTAAAAAGTGCATGAGATCATACAAAGCAAAGGCTTGAAACAACAGGTTTTCATTTGTTATCGATGAAAAGTATCGAAAACCAAAAAAGAAGGCTTAAGCATATTCTTTTCCCTCCAAACATAGGTCTGATAGGCGCGAAGCAGGAAAATGAGGAAGTGTATAAGGAGTTAGTCTTAAAGCAGCAACCTTTCCCCTGAACTGATGCCAAGCACCTTACAGTGATTTTCAGTAATATTCTATGTTGGGAATATATTGTCTCTTCACTTTGATTGCAACTTTGAGGAAGAATCATCAGTAATGCATCAGTGGTGAGATTAAAAGAAAAAGGAATCCATGACAGGCTGATATTTTACAATGGCTACATGGATGACATCAATCAAAAGCAGATCGGTTCTTGTCAGATTGTGATCCCATGTGATAGTAAGCATTTACAATCCGTCAACATTGCGTGCTGAATGGAGTGATCTACTTACAAAAGCCTTGAATGCAGGTTTGTGTGCTGCCATTTCGAACATACAGCAACCTGTCAATTCAGGTATAAACTATTCAGAGAGCAACCTAGATGTTACAGCTGAAGTTCAGTGAGACAAAGTCATAATCATTCTACCTAGAGACCATATGTCAGATTTGAAACCATAAGGGATATCTGCCAGAAGCTCAGGGCACATGTAAGTGGGAGTTCCAACCACCTGTCAAAGAAACTTATCAAACTGAGTTATGCAGGCTTTTTAATAAGTATGTGGGAGATCTTCCTGTTCTTAAATGGTTCTTTAGAGTACTTCAAATAGACAGAAAGTGATGAGAAGTCCTTCTAAATGTATTCCTTTAATAATTACAAAGATGCATGTGAGAACTGAAGGCGTAAAGTATCAGCAGTGACAGTCACGGTCATAAGTGAAGACATACTGATGAGGTGAGATCATCGGCCTTGAGCATTTTTGCAAGCCCAAAGTCTCCTGTAGACAGATAGATACAATTTTCTTGTATTGGCAAAATGTCATGTTAATCATTACGCACAACCAGATGGAACCTTCTGAGTTAAAGACATACCAAGCTTAATGTCAAGATCTTTGTTGAGGAAGATGTTTGAACACTGCAAATTACCAAATTCATGATATGAGGTTTCAGGAGTTTTTAGGGCAATCTGAACAAAAGTAGAAAACCCATGGAATGCACCTTCAAGTCACGATGAAGGATGTGATTGGTATGCAGATAGTCCACGGCCAGTAAAAGTTGAGAGAACCACGTGCAGAGCCTCTGAGACAGATTGAACAATCAGAAGTTGTGCCAGATGTAGTACCAAGACATTCTTTTATAGATGTGATAGCATCCAGCTTACTTCCTCAGAAAATAAGACTCCGTTGGCTTTTTTAATGAACTCTAACCTGTTTTATCCATGAAAATGGTGAATTACAAGAAGCTTGTATGATTGTAAATATGTATACAGAATCTTATACAACTTCTGCACTGCAGATCCTAAAAACATCACGAGCAGGCACCACATATGTGTGAGAGGCACCACATATGCATTATATAGGTGCAGTTGGAAGCAGGGATTTGCCAGCCTGGCTGTGGCTAACAGCAATACCCAGTTCCAAATGACCTGCCTAAGCACAGTACCTTCAAGAAAAGGTCATGACTAGGGAAACAGTGGGCAAACAGAACCCTTCTTCCGAGTGCCGATATAAAGAACTGTGAAAAACTCTCTAAGCATGTCAATTAAAGTTTCTAAGCTGTATTACGCACATGTCTCCACCTTCACAGTAGCTTGTCACAATGCATACATGGCATCCCTGCAATTTGAAGTCTCTCTCTCTCTCTCTCTCTCTCTCTCTCTCTCTCTCTCTCTGTCTCTCTCTGTGTGTCGCTTGTCATACGTACATACATACATTTGAAATAGCGAGGGGAACTGGAAATTGATGTAAACGAAGCAAAATGGTTCCAGAAATTATACACACAGTATCAGGATCGAGAGACCAGGGTTTGCCGTATCTCACAAAAGATGGAAATATATAATGACGAATTGAAGATTACTTTGCGACATGCTCAGTAACTTTGGAAATTTTCAATCACGACATAATTGTAAATTTTTTGAGAGAAAGGAGCATGCGACAACAGACCCTAGATAACAAGGCGAACTTGAAAGTTTAAGTATGGGATGAAATTTTGCAGATGTAAACTAAAAAAATGGCTTGAGTCCAATATATTTGTAAAAATTAGGAGAGTGAGAAGCATGCCACAGCAGAGGCTAATGAAGCCACTACCAAAAAAAAAAAAAAGCTTTATATTTATGTCAGTGAAAAGCATATAATAGCAGAACCGATATTAATGAAAGATATTTTAAAGAGAAGATTTATACATCCTAGCTAACACCCAACCAAAACTATCGGCACAAACAGTCAATGAAGAATATATTATCCTAGTAAGCTCTTATTGCAAATATCTATTTTGTAGTTCGAAGTTCGCCAGCCAGTAGACACGAGAACAAAAGGAAAACTAGCCAACAGTCAGAACGAAGATGAGTATAATAGCAGATAGACATCAATGCTGATCTTCAAATGCATTGAAAGGAAACGTTTGCACAAACATGCCATAACAAGTGAAGGTCTGTAATCTCAATTGCAGAAGGGCACAGAAAGAGTAGCACAAAGTCCCACATATGAAGACGAGTCCAGTATGAACAAGATGATATTAAGCCTCGCAACCAATCTAAGTATTGGAAAAGATTTAGGTATTGCAAAAGAGGTTCAAACTAGGGACTTAAGAGTTGATATGTAGAGAACCGCATGAACCTACAGAGCTGTAAGTCTCTCTTTGGGATCCATCTGGTTCACATGTAGATTGGCATTCTTGATTCGTTAATCATCTTGGTTAGGGTTATGCAACATGGAATTTCATGTTCTTTTCACATATATCGCATTTTCATACACATGCATCATTGTTTTTTTCCCTTTTTAGGTGGCTTGAAGACATCAGTCATTGTCGTTATGTATTTGTAGGTTCGAAGAACCACCTTTTCATGTACGAGGTCCCTTTTGTTCTCACGGTTCATTTTGGCCTTCTGAATATACTATCAGAATATGTTTTACTATCTCATGTGGCTCGATTCTTCATCCTTACCATTTTCAAAGAAATTATTCCCATCCTCGAATCATTTTTAGAGAAAGCATTCAAGCCATTATTCCTGACTTCTCAAAACGACAAACTTTGCCGTCTCAGAACTCAACATTATTTCTACCCAACAATAGATTGATTAAGTGTGATAAAGGCACAAATGATTGTGCAACAGTTTGATATGGTCAGTCTTGTTTATGTTAGGCGATGGTATATAGGACAAGTACCAGGTCGTAAAACATACAAAATGAACAGGTCGGTGTGCCGATCTCGGTTATTGTTTTCTGCACTGCAGTTTGACAGACGTACTGGTGAGAGAATGAGACAAAGAGACAACACAAGTGTTCATATTCAAAATTAGATAGTGAATCATTTCCATGTCACATTCTTTTCCGATGAATTGCAGTTCTGAATTGAAATGGTTCCATCATGTGCAAACAGTAGAAGAAAAAGTAGCAGATAGAATGAGGAAAGGAAAAGGTATGTTTTCATTATACTCGTAGAAATCGAACTATGATTGATTGCGGTACTGAGATGGAATAATGTAATCGTGACAACACAATCAAAGACGAAGAAGTAGAATAAGGGAAAGAAAAAGAAACAATCTTTGTCCTCATCCCAAGGAGTAGAGGCTAGATACCTTTTCCACCCACGACTCCTTATATCCAACAATATACGGATGGCGCACCTTTGAAATTAAAGCCATCTGAAAAATCAGAAGTACTTTAGAACGAGAGGATGCGATCCTTTAGTTAAGAACGACCTATTATCATATTCATGCAGTCGAGACAGTTCCATGATAAAGATTGCTGCATTGATCTACATACCTCCTGATGGGCTGACCTTCGGCAACGATCTGTTTGGCGTGCAAGCCGTATCTTCTTGAGGACATACCTGCAGACATAGCAAGCGTCGACAGTAAGAACGTCGATGAAGTCTATTCTTTTCTTGTTGGAATCTAAACTACTCTGATGTCGCAAAGCTTCTTTCAACATCTTAGTTTCATGGAATATGCGCACAAGATGATTTCCCATGCCTCTGAAGTGCATGTACGTGACAGAATCAGAGAAAGAACCGGAATAGGGACACAACCCGAGAAAGATTTCTTTCTTTCTTCTTCTTTCTCTTTTTCTTTTCATGCTTAAATTTTGGTTTGTCTTGCGAATATATGCCTACACTAATATTGGCTAACAACAGCAATCTTAGACTGGATGATGGAAATCCAAAACTCTGCTATACGTTTAGCTGCTTTTGATAGTGTAAGATACTGGACTGAGTATTTGATTACTTCTTTTTCTCGAGCTTGTGGTAGACAAGGATGGCAGAACCGAAAGCTCCCTTCCCGATCTGCTCTAAAAGTTCATATTGGTCCATCCTGGACTCCATTGGGCTATCTCCCTCAGCTTTCTTGTGAGGCACCATTTCTACATCTGCCCATGGAGTTGCCTTTGCGAATGGCGGGTGCGCTATCCCTCCAGTAATTGGATTGGGTGGTCTTGGGAAAGGTTGTGATTCATTTTGCGAGCAAGGGATGGTGCAAACTTGTTTGCTGATCGGCTAGGAAGGATAGTCGCCTCGCCTGACGTTGAATGTTTCAGGTTAAAGAGGGAGGAGGGGTTTAACGCTTGGAGATGACGCTAATCAATGCCGCCAGTTCAAAGAGACTCAAATGATAAAACATCAGTATATTAAAACGACGCATTCAGGCTGACCCTCTCTCTCTTAATACACACATTTGAGTTTTACAATGTTGCTCTCTCAGAGTCTCTCTCTCTCTCTCTCTCATTTGAGTTATACATGTGTCCCCCCCCCCCCCTCTCTCTCTCTCTACTCTGCCTGTAATTCTTCGAAGAGTTGGACCTACACTCTCTGATCATAACTTCATCCCTACACACAAATATGAACGCGAGTCACAAGACTCGCAACTCCTTGCGGGGGTCTCTCCATATCCAGACCCACATTCCCCATAGATACATTCTGTCTGTCATTAGATTACCGGCCATTGGCCAACGTACTAGTCATATTTGTGTGAGCGTGCATAGTAGTGGATGACGGTGTGACCATCGTAATCTAGCTGTCTTAAGTTCTCTCTCTCTCTCTCTCAAAGTCCGAGGGGCTTCCCTCATTAAGTTCTCTCTCTCTCTCTCTCTCTCAAAGTCCGAGGGGCTTCCCTGATTAAGTTCTCTCTCTCTCTCTCTCTCTCTCTCTCTCTCTCTCTCTCTCTCTCTCTCAAAGTCCGAGGGGCTTGTCTCATTAGTATCCTCTTCTCTAACTTTCTGTTCAAAATATACTGTTATACACGTGCGCCCAGACATGAAATCACGGCTATTTTCGTAACAGATGAAGATCCTTTTGCTTCCCATCTGGTGATCATGTCACCGTACGAAGTGCATCACCATAAGTTATAATCCTTATCTTTCACCGGACCAGGTGAACTATTAATCTTTTGTAGATTGTCTTGAGAAGAGAAACATCTAAGAAAGGAGAGAAACTCTTTGGGTACAACCCACATCAACCTGGAACCTATTAGAAGTCATTGTGGTAATCCATATAACAATGGGGGACCTATCAAGAATTCCAAAATTGCGAAAAGAGAATCCTTTTTTGGGATCTATCAATAAGGGACCCAACTTTTGCCGTGACCTTGTAGAGCCTTCCTTAGATAGGCTCTAGGTGTGTTGGGCACGAGGATATGTCGTCAAAAGAGTTCTCCTCCATTCTTGCATACTCTTACTTTAGTAATTGAGGGAAGTGAGATGAAAGACAAGAAGACCCCCTATCCAAGGGACGAGAGATTTATTAACAATTTTTGTAGTTCCCTTTGCTACTTATGCTACTTAGTGTATCTTCTTTCCAATAAAAAAAATTTTATTTTTGTAAAAATGAAAAAAAAGAAAGAGAGTAGAAATAATTTGCTAAAAATTTGGCTAGTTGGAATCAAAGGTAAACTAGTCGAGACAATACCTTCAACTTAGAGTAGGTTTCCGACGAGATAAACTTATGGTTGAAGAGGAGTTGAGATGTCAATACTTAAAGTAGATCGATCCCTTAAAGAAATGTGCAAACTACTTAGAATTAAAAAAAGTAAAGTTTTTCTTTCACCTAATGATTAAAGGTTTTCTTCCACCTAATGATAAAAGGAGTACACCTCCTTATGTAAGTTGAAGCAAGAAAACTAGGAACATTCACAATTGATCACTTTAGATCCATCCTCTTATATCAAAAAGTCATCTTTGTCCAATGAAAAGAATGCATGGTTTGCATCTTCCGGATTAATAGAAAACGGTATCCCAAGAAGTCCTTAAACTATTGGATGTGCCTATCAACTACACTAAAATTGAAGAGGCAATTGGATATGTAAGAAAAACAAAATGAATGAAGAATAATGATGGACAATGGTGCAACTCTAATACCAAGTAGAAGTTATGACAATATATATATATATATATATATATATATATATATATATATATATATATATATATATATATATATATATATACATATACATTACAAGGAATACGGGCATATAGCAACGGTTAAGGCGACATAATTTCGTCGCTATAAAATTGCAACATGCATCGTAATTAGCATCACGCGCGGATCGTCGATTAAACGACGGAGCAAACGACAGTTTTTGCGACTTGTGGCGCAACGGGGCTTCGACGCTCCCATACAACATCGCTAACACGACGCTTTTAAATAGCATCGCTTTTTCTGCATCGCATAGGCGACGATCTTTGCCGTCGCATAAGCGACGCTAAAAAGATGTTGCTTATGCGACGACGGGCAGCATCGCTTACATGACGGTCTGTTGACGGACAAAAATTAAAACGTTGGAGGCTCTTCGATCGGCATTTTCACGCATCCGATCAAAGAGCTCTCCAACATTCGCAATTGCGCTGTGCTTATGAGCTGAAGCAAGTATCAGCAGAATTGTTGTTTTGCCTAAGCTCTCTCTTATTGTCTCCCTCTGTCTCTATTTCTCTCTTTCTACATCTTTCTCTCTTTGAATTCTCTCTCTCTCTCTCTCTCCTTTCTCTCTTTATTGCAGGTTATTCAAGAAGCTAACCAAGCAAAACGTATGGCTAACTATTGTAAGTACAATTTCTATTCTTTGTATATCATTTGAATTGTGTTATTTTCATTACATAGCATACTCACACTTATTGATATGAACTTATACACTTATACATGATGAAGATGCACTTTCACACTATACACATATATGAATGCACATACACACACATATATACACACAGATACATGTGCACATACACTTAGACATACACACATATGCACAAACATTCCTACAACCACATAAAAAGACTTACATGCATGCATTATTGCATAAATATATATATATATATATATATATATATATATATATATATATATATATATATATATATATATATATATATATATATATATATATATATATATATATATATATATATATATATATATATATATATATATATATATATATACACTGTTAGTATATGATCAATGTCTACCCCTCATGATTGTATGCACATTTTGTAAGGCCCCCTTTATGAGGTGAAGCCAAGCGTGCATTACCCAATTGATGGGAATCCCAACTTGCATGTTGGATGAAGGTCATATTGGACCATGTAAGGTATTGTAAGGAAAGGGAGTTACCAGGGTCCCCAATTGTGGGGTCCGGGGCAGCACCCCCAGCGTGACGGTAAAGGGAATATTCCATGGAATATTCCCTGTCGGAGTCAAAAATCATTTATATTTGTTAGGTCGGTTCAACCGGTCTAAGCCGTGTATGTCAATTACACGGGCGGTGGCCGCCCACGCTCTACTACCCATGTATAGCCGTCCATGGAAGGCCACCCATGATCCTATATATACATGACTTCTGCACTACCTGAGACATCGAGTTGAGCCAGCATACCTCTACCTTGTATCTCCCTGTCTAGAGTTGTCTAGATCACCATTTAAGCTCTACCTTGAGAGCGCACAGGTGGACAATGCCATCATCTTTGTACTTGCTGCTAGTAGAAAATTGTTGAGATTCTCCTAGATCTGTTATCTTCTCTGCTATTGCTCCTGTCTTATATTGTGTAACTTTTGTCTTACATGGTATCAGAGTCGTAAGGTTCGAATAGCTTGAGAAGTATCACTATTTTAGCCTACTAGCAGACTAGAATATTAGTAGATTATTCGAGTGATTACATGATGGTTTCATCGTCGAACACTGGTCTTGGTGCTTCAGCTAATGTTAATGCTGCACCTATTCGAATTCATCCACCTGCATTCACTGAAGGGAAGCTGGATGGATCCAACTATACACTCTGGAAGTTCAAAATTTTTGCAATTTTGGACTCCTATGAATTACTTGACACTATCATGGGACCAATGGGATTGGATCGAGAGCCTATACCAATTGAAGATCCAGCTGATTCAAGATTGATGATTAAGCCAGATCCATATTTTCTACGAGCTTGGAAGAGGCGGAATGCTGATGCATTATGTGCGATTGTCACTAGTGTAAGTGATTCTGTGCTTACTTTAGTTCAACATACTACTAAAGCACATGAGGCTTGGGGCATATTGGCTTGACAATATGAGACCAAGAACCACACTAGGATACAAAATTTAGAAAATCAGTTGGCAAATGAAAAGCATTCTGATTCTGAAAAGGCTGAAGATTTTGTCAAACGGATAAAACATCTTCAAGACCAATTGGCTGCAGTTGGTGTTGTTATAACACCAGAAGAGCTGGCTCAAAGATGTGTATATGTTCTTCCAGCAAAGTATGATGGATTAGTAACAACCCTTAACACTCAAGTAAGACCAACTCCCCTCACATTTGAAGAGTTTTGTGCTATGCTTTTAGAAGAAGATATGCGGTTGAGGAATCGGCAAAGTACAAGTGATGCTGCATTTTCAGCAAATGCAAAAGGTAAAGGCTCTTTTGATGTATCGAAGAAGAAGCTAAAGAAGAAAAAGTTCATAGGAAGTTGCTTCTATTGTGAAAAGAAAGGCCATGCCATCAAGGATTGCAGAAAGAAACAAGCTGATGAACGGAATGGGACTGTAAAATCATCGTGGAAGAACAAAGAGTCTGCAAACAACACAGAGCTGGAACTATGGGTAGCTATTGAAGAGGTATGCTCATCTGCTCAAGCTCGTATTGATAAACCATGGATTTTAGATAGTGGAGCTTCTCGCCATATGATCAGTAAAAACGATTGGTATAGTTCCCTAGTGCCTCTACAAGAATCCATCAATGTAGTGGTGGGACCAAGTGTCCAGCGGAAGGAACTGGAACCATCTCTTTTATCACTTCTCCAGGTGTTGAGAAAAAGTTATCCGATGTTCTCTATGTACCTACACTTAAAAGAAATCTGTTGTCAGTTTCTGCAATAACAGATCGTGGACTCGAAGTTCACTTCAATAAGAGTGGTGAAGAAATCATGGATTCATCAGGTAATGTTGTAGGTAAAGGCATACAATGGGATAACTTGTATGAGTTAAGTGCTTTAACTACTACAAAAGATAAAGATGTAAGCAGGTTATGGCACCAACGATTTGGGCATCTTGGATTTGTAGTTTTGAAGGAGATGCAAACAATAGGGATGGTTGCTCATTTGCCTGCATTTTCAGAGTTGCAGGAGCCTTGTGAAGCTTGTATGATGGGCAAGCAACAACGAAAGGCATTTCCAAGAGAGACCAGCAATCGATCTCAAGCTCCTCTAGAGTTGGTACATGCTGATCTCTGCGGTAAAATATCTACACCTGCTTTAGGAGGATCTTTCTACTTTTTTCTGTTAGTCGACGATTATAGTAGAAAGATGTGGGTTTATTTCATTCGAGAGAAGGCTGATGCTTTTGAAAAATTTAAAACATGGCATAAGTATGTAGAAAATGAATCAGGAAGGAAACTGAAGAAATTTAGAACAGATAGAGGAGGTGAATTCTTGTCAACAGAATTCAACAATTACTATAAGGAGCATGGTGTGAAAAGGCAACTTACCACAGCTCATACACCTCAACAAAATGGCATTGTTGAGTGCAGGAACAGGACAGTAGTTGAAATGGCTCGTTGTATGTTAAAGGCTCAAGACATGCCTGATTCATTCTGGGCAGAATCAATCAATACAACAGTCTACATCCTCAATCGAAGCTACACAAAAGCACTGAAGGGGATGACTCCTCAAGAAGCATATTCTGGTAAAAAGCCTTCAGTTTTGCATTTCAGAATTTTTGGTTGTTTCTGTTATGCACATATTCCTGATTCAACAAGATCAAAGTTGGATTCAAAAAGCAAAAAGTGTGTCTTCCTAGGATATAGTGAAGAGTCTAAAGCATACAGGTTGTGGGATCCTGAGGCAAGGAATATTTTTGTCAGCCAAGATGTGGTGTTTTGATGAACGACCACACTTAGTAGAAGATAAAGGTAAATCTACTATCTCATCAAACGGAGAAATATCTCACCTTGTGCCTATCAAAAGACAGGTTAAAGTTGAGGAGGAGGAAACATCTGATGGAGAAATTTCCTCAATAAAAAGCCAACCAGTTGTAGCTGCACAGCGTAAGCCACTACCGAAGTGGGCACAACAGCTCTTTGATGATCACAATCCACATGTAGATGTACCAGAATCATCCTCGGATGGATTACGAAGATCAAAGAGAATAGAGGAGCAAAGAAGAGCCTCAGAACACATTGTTAACATGGCACTAATGGCAGATATCATGAGCTCGATAAAGGAACCTACCACCATTGAAGAAGCCCTTGATGATCCAGGTTGGAGAGCGGCAATACAGTCTGAGTATGATAGTATACTAAAAAATGATACATGGGATCTAGTCGACTTGCCGCCAAAGAAGAAGGTAATAGGTACTAAATGGATTTGGAAAGCTAAGTATAAAGCAGATGGAACATTAGAAAAGTATAAGGCAAGATTAGTTGCACAGGGTTTTTCACAGATCGAAGGATTTGATGTTCAAGAAACTTTTGCGCCAACAACACACAGGACAACTATTCGGACGGTACTTGCAGTAGCTGCACAAAAGGCCTGGCCTATTTTCCAGATGGATGTCAAATCTGCATTTTTGAATGGTCACCTCAAGGAGGAGGTATATGTATCTCAACCACCAGGTTTTGAGGTGCCCAATTCAGAAAATAAAGTTTGTAGGTTGAAGAAAGCTTTGTATGGACTTAAGCAAGCTCCACGGGCTTGGCATCAACGGGTAGATAATTTTTTCAAAAATATGGGTTTTGAAAGAAGTACTTCTGATGCTAACTTGTATGTAACGAAAAGGGATAGCAAGCTAGTTGTTGTCATTGTATATGTAGATGATTTGATCATTACAGGAGATCATCAGGAACTCATCAATCAAACTCGGATCAGCTTGGGAACTGAGTTTGAAATGACAGACTTAGGTCTACTCCATTTTTGTCTGGGAATTGAAGTATGGCAAAGGAAGGATGGCATTTTTATCTCACAACAAAAATATGTCAAAGAAATTCTCAAGGCATTTGGAATGATGGACTGCAAACCAACTAGCACACCTATGGAGGTAAATCATAAGCTATCTATGGAAGATAACATGCTTGATGTAGATGCTAAGAAGTATAGGAAGCTCGTTGGAAGTCTTATTTTTCTGTGCAACACTAGACCGGACATTTGCTATGCTTTTGGAGTGTTGAGCAGGTTTTCCAACAAACCTAAGGAGATTCACTGGAATGTTGGAATGCGAATTCTAAGGTACATTGCAGGAACCTTGAATTTAGGTATTTTGTATACCACAGGTGATACACTCCAAGGATATTGTGATTCAGATTGGGCTGGAGATTGTGATTCTAGAAAATCAGTTTCTGGATATTGTTTCTCACTTGGTTCAGGAATATTTTCTTGGGTAAGTAGGAAGCAACCAACTCTCGCACTCTCCTCCACTGAAGCAGAGTACAAAACAGCTTGTTTTGCTTCTTGTGAGGCAGTCTGGTTAAGGAGAATTCTTATAGATCTAGGCTTTCCATCAAATATGCCAACTGTACTCAAGTGTGATAATCAAAGTTGTATGGCTATTGCAAAGAACCCAGTATTTCATGCTCGCACCAAGCACATAGAAGTACAGTACCATTACATTCGTGAGCTAATTGAAGATGAAATTGTGGAGCTAGAATATTTCCCAACAAAGGCAAATTGTGCTGACATATTCACTAAAGCACTTGGAAGAGAGCAGCTCAATAGGCAGCTTCAACAGATGGGCATAGGACCGAGACCTACTTGATTTATCATCGGTAAACATTGAGGGGGGGGTGTTAGTATATGATCAATGTCTACCCCTCATGATTGTATGCACATTTTGTAAGGCCCCCTTTATGAGGAGAAGCCAAGCGTGCATTACCCAATTGATGGGAGTCCCAACTTGCATGTTGGATGAAGGTCATATTGGACCATGTAAGGTATTGTAAGGAAAGGGAGTTACCAGGGTCCCCAATTGTGGGGTCCGAGGCAGCGCCACCGACGCGACGGTAAAGGGAATATTCCATGGAATATTCCCTATCAGAGTCAGAAATCATTTATATTTGTTAGGTCGGTTCAACCGGTCTAAGCCGTGTATGTCAATTACGCGGGTAGTGGCTGCCCACGCTCTACCGCCCATGTATAGCCGTCCACGGAAGGCCACCCATGATCCTATATATACATGACTTCTACACTACTTGAGACATCGAGTTGAGCCAGCATACCTCTACCTTGTATCTCCCTGTCTAGAGTTGTCTAGATCACCATTTAAGCTCTACCTTGAGAGCGCACGGATGGACAACGCCATCATCTTTGTACTTGCTGCTAGTAGAAAATTGTTGAGGTTCTCCTATATCTGTTATCTTCTCTGCTATTGCTCCTGTGTTATATTGTGTAACTTTTGTCTTACATACACATACACATATTAACATATATGCAAATACATGTATATGCACATCCACATGCATGCACATTCACATGCATGCACATGGATGCAAATGGAAATGCATCCACATACACATGCATGTTTCATACATATACACATGCATATACATACACATGCATATACATATACACATATACATATACATATACATATACATATACATATACATATACATATACATACATATACATATACATGCATATACATATATACACACATACACAAGAACATGCACATACTCATACACACATATACACTTATACATGCACATGCACATACATACATATACACACACATACACATGCACATACATACATATACACTTAGGTACACACATATGAATGAATTATATAATTAAAGTATTAAAACACATATACACATGCACATACCTACATATACACATATACATGCACATACATACATATACACATAGAGTTATACATATACATGCATATACATGTACACACACATAAACATGCACATGCACATACTCATACACACATATACACTTATGCATGCACATGCACATACATACATATACATATACACACACATACACATGCACATACATACATATACACACACATACATATACACTTAAGTACACACATATGAATGAATTATATAATTAAAGTATTAAAACACATATACACATGCACACACACATGCACATACCTACATATACACATATACATGCACATACACACATATACATGCACATACACACATATACACATAGAGTTATACATATACATGCATATACATATACACACACATACACATGCACATGCACATACTCATACACACATACACACTTATACATGCACATGCACATACATACATATACACACACATACACATGCACATACATACATATACACACACATACATATACACTTAGGTACACATATATTAATGAATTATATAATTAAAGTATTAAAAAACATATACACATGCACACACACATGCACATACCTACATATACACATACTCATGCTCATGCACATGCACATGCACATACTCATACACACATATACACTTACACATGCACATGCACATACATACATATACACACACATACACATGCACATACATACATATACACTACATACATATACACTTCGGTACACACATATGAATGAATTATATAATTAAGTTAAAACACGTGCTTAATATAAACAATAATAAAAATCAATAGAACAAAACTCTTCATTACACAATTCAAAGCATAACTGAAATGAAAAATATATAGATATATATATATATATATATATATATATATATATATATATATATATATATATATATATATATATATATATATATATATATATATATATATATATATATATATATATCCAATGTCATAATCAAATAAAATCCTAATCATCATCATCATGATCATCATCATCATCAGCAATATCATGAAGATCTTGATCTTCCTCATCCTCATCGTCATGATCACCCTGTGATTATCGAGATCGTCCCTCCTGTGTCTGTCTCTCCACCTCATCCATATTTGTCTCTCCATAATACTTTTGTATTACATATAACAAACATAAATAAATAAAATAATTAAAACATTCATAAAAATAAAATAATTATATAAAATTTAAAAATACTCACAAG
Organism: Ceratopteris richardii; assembly: GCA_020310875.1. NCBI lineage: Eukaryota > Viridiplantae > Streptophyta > Polypodiopsida > Polypodiales > Pteridaceae > Ceratopteris > Ceratopteris richardii. Next base: position 152,445,745 of record CM035422.1, read on the forward strand.
GGCATCAGGATGATCTTGCATATATCGCTCAAACGCCGATATCCAAAATGTGTAGCATACTCGATCTCATGTTTCGTAGGATATCGGCCATAATCCTTCCACTACAATGAAACAAATAAAAAACATTAGTTGCTTGCATTTTAACTAAAATAAAAAATATACTCACAATAACACATATACTTACAAACGTAGCTACAAAACCATTATGGCCCATTCGGCCTAGGTGCGATGTGTGGCCCGACTCCACTCTTCTTTGCAGCAACCTGTTTATTCAAGAAAAAAATACATAAATTAAATGTAAAAAATTACTAAAATATATAAAAATTATAAATATAAACTATTAATTTGTGTACCTTCTGCTAGGAAATGACTCCTAAAGACGTAGCTGTCTACGAAAAAACTACCACGTCTCAGGTGGTATGTTAGCTCGCCTCTTATTTTTTTCGACCATACAATATCTCCTGTTAATTTAATCTCAAACAGAAAAAAAAATCAGAATACATACACATATATACACACACATACACATACACATACCCACATACACATATACATGCAAACATATATGCATACATATATGTATACATATACACATATACATACATATAACATAAACACACATATACATATCCACATATATACGTACACACACATGCATGCATATACACTCATTCATACAAAATACATGCATTTATCCCACAATAATGTGTAGTTGTGTATATGTGAATATGTGTGTATGTGTAAATGTGTATATGTGAATATGTGTGTATGTGTAAATATGTATATGTGAATTTTTTGTGTATGTAGATAATCATATTATTAATATCAAATACCATTATTTGTAGATTCTGATTAATCAGATGGAACTCCACCACCGTCTCCTCATCGTGCAACGACTTTATACTGTAAGTATATCAAACATTTAATTTTAAATATATTTGATGGATACATAACTTATATATTTTTTTGTTTCTTATTATGTGCAGATTCTGATCAATCAGAGGGTACTCCACCACCTCCTACCCATGCAACGACTTCACATGTGTCCTCCGATAGGAATTATGATGAGTTTTACTATGAAGAGCATATTATATGTTGGTGTAACTCTTGTTATGGCACGTATCGAAGACCACGATTGGAATGTATTGGACATGAGGAAGAGTATGGTACTTTTGAGTGTGCACCATCACCTAGTCAACGTGATAATGCTTGGGTATGTATTTTCTATATATATATTAATGTCATTATTTTATTTAAAAACCATATATAAAATCAAATTATTGTTGATATATAGGAATACTTGCTCGATGATGATGATGATGATGATTTTTCTCATAATGTTAATATACCTCGTACACGTCATGGACTTGTTGTTCATCAATTACAAGCAGAGGTTTCTAGAAATCCTCTACCTCTTGGTTTAGAGAATGAAACGGCTAGAGATTATCCATTGCCAGCTCGTGATCGTTCTTTAGTACAAACATATGATAGAAGAAGATATGGAGGATGGAATAGAGGAACACTTCCTTTAGATGGAGAGGTTTTCAACTTTTGGGGTAATCACTATATGATTGCTCTATCCACTATTACTAATGCTGGTCGTGGTCTCTTTATTGTAGAGGATTTGTATGTGCCTCCGAACTTTGAAGTCACTCTTATGTCATTTTGTGGTCCTATATATGGATGGGGAGATTGGCATCGACTTTCACGTTATGTTCAAAGCATGAGTACTTATGGAATATGCTTGAATGCAACATCCCTTACTAGTAGAAGGATTTTACATGCAGAAAATGAAAGATTATATATTGATGGAAGACCTTACACACATGGAAATATAGCAGGTTTAATAAATAGTAGTCGAGGGTTACATAATAGTTCAAGGACTAATTGCACATTTGAGAAGCGTGAAAATAGTCATGAATCACCATACATGAGTAGAAATGTATCAAGATACATAGTTGTCAATGCTATTACTACATTACATGCTGGTGATGAACTATTAGTGAATTATGGATGGTGTAGACCTCCAAGAGCACCTTTTAGCTAGAGAGAATAAAAATTTTCTATTCATATTTAATAAGTTATATACTTAATTTTATATTTAAAGTTTACTTTTTATTCATTTATGGAATACTAATGAATTTTATTTATATGTGTAGATTCCAACGTATGATGTTGATGATATTCCTCCACAACATTCACAATTACCAGTAAGACCTCATTTATCAGAAGCTTCCATGAGGAGGCTATGCAAAACTAATCCTGTGCAATATGCAAAGTTGAAAGATCTATATTCAAAAGACGATAAAGTACAAAATTTGTGTGACAATGATGAAGATGATGGCATGGCAGATTTTATTGAGGATTGGTATCAAAATGATAGTGAGAGCATTGATATTTCTAAAAATGAGAAATATCTTTGAGAGGAATGTCTAAAGCATGTATATGAAGGAAAACTTTGCACAAGGTGTCACCTATAGTTTGCGCACCTCCTCCAAGTTAAATCATTCCAAAAGACTCAGTAGATCTTGAGAAACAGACTTAACAAGTCACCTATGTCTAAAACTATTCTTCTGAGAAGTCGATTGAGACACCTGTAACTTCTAGCACTTGGTTCTCTCAATCTAGAACCCGTTTATGCAAATGCTTTTAGTCATAGGTAGCTTACCTTCCAACTTAAAGATTGAGTGCTTGCTTGCTCAAAACTTTACACTATGGAAGGAGAACTGACCAAAACGTTAACATCAAATTTTGCACCTATTTCAAAAAACAGTGAACACTTCTTCACATATGAATGTTCCTACTCATAATTCTCACAGCCTGTTTACAATTAGGCTCTCAAAATTTAATCATAGGCTCATTAATTATGGAATTAGATTTCTACAAAAGGATTCTTGAAATGATCAAGCACAGAAGGAGAATACACAGAAACATCGGGCGCAATTTTTCTTCATTACTATAGAACTTTTACATCACGATGAGAGAGCTAATCTTCATACTTCTCAAGAGTCTAATCACATCTAATTCTTATGAATTCTTGTATTCTACACTCTCTCATATTTGCCCCAACATTTTTCCTTGTATATATAGGCAAATATTTACAAGCTCCTGACTATACAAAAGTATAAGTGAACTATCTCTGAATTAATGTACATATGTGTACACATCTTCATCTTCTAGACATGCACTTCCTTCATGCTTCATAACTTGATCTTTTCTTTAGTCCTTGGCTTCAATTCTTCATCAAAACATCAATTGTTGATTGCCCTGCACCAACAGCTCCCCCTCAATCATCAATTGAGGTTTTCTCTATCTTCTTTATGCCTGTCATGACTTTGAATCTCTGTAGCTTTGGTCCATCCAAGCTTTTGGTTAGCATATCAGCTATCTGATCTTTTGTTGAAGTATGTATCACTTCAATCTCTTTATCCATCACCTTCTCTCTTAAAAAGTGACACTGAATCTCAATATGTTTAGTCCTAGCATGAAAAACAGGATTAACAGCTAAATACAATGAACTCATGTTATCTCCATGAATAGTGGGTGTACTCTGAATGATGTCAAAACTCTTCATCAGAGTCTTAAGCCATATCACTTCCTTTGCAGCTTCCACCGTACCTTTATACTCTGCTTCTGTAGATGACAAAGCAACTGTGTGTTTCTGCTTTGAACACCAAGAAATTAACTTATCTCCCACATAACACAAGTATCCATATGTGGATCTCCTATCATCAGGACTACCTGCCCAATCTGTGTCACTATAGATCTTGATGTTTGTATCTGATGTAAAACCATAATACAAACCTTCTTTGAGTGTACCCTTAATGTACATCAACACTCTTTGTCCTGCAATCCAATGTTCTTTCCTAAGGCAATGCATGAATTGAGATAATACTCCCACTGCATATGACAAATCAGGCCTAGTTAATGTAGCATAGATCAGACTACCAACCAAACTTTGATATAGCTTCATATCTTTGAGCTCTTCTCCTCCATATCTGCTCAATTTGTGATTCACCTCCATTGGCGTAGGTGCTACCCTGCAATCATTCATCTTAAACTTGATCAACAAGTTCTTCTAATACCTTTCTTGAGTTACATACACTCCATGTTGAGTGTAAGAGATCTCCATGCCCAAGAAATATGACAAGTCTCCCAAGTCACTAATCTTGAATTCTTTCTCCATTTGCTTCTTTAGGCTTTGAATGCCTTTCTCATCTGTACCTGTAAGAATTATATCATCAACATATATACACATGTAAATAAACCCATCTTCACTTGCTTTAACAAGCAAACTACTATCTGCCTTTGATACTTGGAATCCAAGTTCTTTCAAGAACTTCACAAGTCTATAATTCCATGCCCTTGGGGCCTGCTTCAAGCCATATAAATCTCTCTTGAGCTTGCACACATGATCTGGATACCTTTTATCTCTGAATCCTTGTGGTTGCTCCATGAAAACATCATCTGAAATATAACCATTTAAAAAAGCATTCTTCACGTCTAATTGACATAATTTCCAACCTTTATATGCAACAATAGCTATGAGTGTCCTGATGGTTGTCATCTTTGCCACAGGACTATAGGTCTCATCATAATCTATACCATATGTCTGAGCAAACCCTTTCACAACAAGTCTAGCTTTATACCTAGACACACTTCCATCTGCATACCTGTTAGTTTTGTAAACCCATTTACATCCAATGATCTTCTCACTATTTGGTTTAGGAACCAAATCCCATGTCTGATTCTCCATCAATGCATCATACTCTTCCTGCATAGCTTTCTCCCAATTTTCCTTACCTTTTGCCTCTTCATATGTAGAAGGGTCTTCATCTGCCTTTATCATATAAGCATAATCTTTGGTAGCCAAAAAAGAAGTGTCATAGCTATACCGTGTAGGTTTCCATTTGTGTCTTGTTGACCTTCTGAGTTCTCCACTTCTTGAGGTTTCTGGTTCATCACATTCTGGATCAAACCTTGGCACTTCTTCTACTTCAACCTGTACTTCATTGTTCTTCTCTTCATCAAATATCTGAACCTTTGATTTACCTTTCTTTTGGTCCACAATTTCTTCATCACCTGCATAAATATTGATTGTTCCTGCATACCAAGTACCTTGTTCATCAAATGTAACATCCTTAGACACAAGGAATTGTTTTGTGGATGGATTCCACAACCTATATCCCATATGCTTATCATCATATCCAATAAACACATATTTTTCAGCTTTAGGCTCCAACTTATGCCTCAATTGAGATAGCACATATGCATATGCCAAACATCCAAATACTTTCAATGATCTAGAGTAGGTCTCTTACCCCACCATGCCTCATATGGTGTCATACCCTGCAAAGCTTTACATGGTAATCTATTAACCAAATAAGTAGCTGTATTTAGAACCTCAACCCACAAATAATTTGGGCAATTTTTCTCCTTCATCATGGATCTTGCAAACTCAACAAGAGTTCTATTCCTCCTTTTTGCTACACCATTTTGTTGAGGAGAGTACCTGCAAGTAATCTCTCTCTTTATACCTGCATTCCACAAGTAATCACTGAACTCATTAGAGAAATACTCTCCCCCTCCATCTGACCTTAGTCTCTTCAATTTATGATCTGTAATTCTCTCTGCATACACATGATAATGTTTGAATGTATTGAATACCTCTGATTTATCTTTGATCACATATATAGTGATCCATCTGGTAGCATCATCTACATAAATCACATAATACCTTGAGCCATTGATACTGAAATCCTTTGATGGTCCCCACACATCTGTGTGTACCAATTCAAGCTTATCTGAATACATAAAACCATGCTTGGAATAAGATTGCTTATGAGCCTTACCTAATTGACATGCCTCACATCTGTATGTCATATGTTGACCTGCAACATTAGGCAATCCAAGCACTGAACCATTGTTAACCATATCTTTAATACCTCTTTCATTGAAATGTCCAACCTTTTGTGCCAAAGATCTAACTCAGAGATCTTATGTCCTCCATAGGTATACAAGGCATGACCAACATTACCTTGGATCTTCAATGTGAACAATCTTCCTTCTTTCTTCCCTGAAACAATTTGTTTATACCCATTGCTAGGGTCTTCCACAAACACTCCTTCATTAGTGGACCTAACTTCATAACCTTTTTCAACAATTTGACCTACACTTATTAGATTCTTAGGAATTGTAAGAACATACAAAACCTTACTCAAGAGAGTACTACCATCCTTGGCCTTCACTAATCCAATTGACTTCACATTATGCTTTGTATTGTCACTTGTTTGAACTACATGATTAGTTACCTTGCTATCCAAATCAGTCATCAAAGCTATGTTGCCACTCAGGTGATTGCTACACCCTGAGTCAATGTAGAAGACTCTTTGTTCTTTACTTTGCCTTTCACAAGTTGAATTCATTATCAATATTGAATCCTCCTTCTGTTCTGAAGCATAATTGTAGTAGATATTATTGTATTGCTGACTTTGGAATCCTCTACCTGCATTTCTTCCAAAGTAACCTCTACTACCTTTACCTCTGAAATTACCTCTTTGATTTCTGCCACCTCTTCCTCTTGAATTAAAATTCTGATTATATCCACCATTACTCTGAGTATTATGCCAACAATCATTAGCTAAGTGATTTGTCTTACCACAAATCCAACAAGCTTTGACTCCATCTTTATTGCTTCTGCCTCTTCCTCTACCTTTGCCACCTCCTCTTCCTCTTAGGAAGTTGGCTTGGCTAGTTGTGCCTTCATCTTCATTTGCTTGTTGCTTTCCTTTGATATTCTTCTTCTTATCCTTCGAATACACACTACAACAGATCGATGGTATACCGAGGTTTCTACCGAGGAAAATAAACAACCAGTAACAAAATGAAGCTTCCCACGACCTTGATATTCGACCAATAAAGCATATCGCATAATAAGTCACACTATTTCTCTCGTTTGAAAGACCATGGCAAGTAGATGAATGAAATTGCACTTCATGTATTTAGAACTTTCTTCATCATCTGGTTGGGGAGAGCGAAATCTCTCCGACATTCACCCCCACCAAACCTGTGCTTCCTCCGGATGCGCCAAACGAAGACTTGTTTTCTGCTTAATGATAAAGTCAATTCCATAGCATAATATGTGCATGGGTTTTAAAATCAAAGTGCCTTATGCAGGGCTGTGTAATTAGCCCTATTTATATGCACACTTTGAAAATGCATGTATAAAATTAATGGTGCAATCAATAAAGAGAATAGCTTCTGATGACGAGGCTTGTGCACTCCCTCGCATACATAACAATGTGATTATACATTCATCCTTACAGTCTCTCATATGTGCATGAGTAAACTCAACCGTGCCTTTGCATGGCCATGAAGTGGGCCCTATCATATGCATACTTTAAGTGCATCAAAAACATAATGGTGCAAAAAATCGAGGTTTTATGGTATCTAAGCAAGGATGGCACTCAATACTCACAATTCCATTCTCTCACAGATGCAATCTCTCTTCCTTACTCATAACTATGCTCTCTCTCTCTTCTCTCAAAATTTGAATCATCAACTTTTCAATGATATTTACCTATTTATTTAATGTGCAAATGGACATGCCTCTAGTGGTTTTAAAATATGTGCTTTCTACACATTTGTACATGCATACTTGGTGTGCAATGCATCTAAAAATGGTGCAAAAAAGCTTTAGGTTAACAAGAGAGCTAAGAAAAAAAACAAAGCTTTCTGATCTTCACTTCACTTCCTATTTCCATTGTCTTCCTTTGATCTTCTCCTGCATTCAAATACTAAACATGTGATAAGAAATATCAAATCAAAACATTCATATGTATATATAGAATTCATGAAAGGACTTTATGGTATGTATAGACGATTCATTCAATCCATTCAATCCAATTAGACCATTCACTCCATTGCCCTTCTTACAATCCATTCAACTTCCTGATTTGCAATTAGCTCCCAGTATTCATGCTAAACCTGTAAAAGAAATCATATTAAAATACTTGTGAGAAACATTGTTATTAGTAGACTTATACAAAAGGTAGCAATCCAAGATAATACTTCTCGATAGTCCATCTGTAAAACCCAAAGTAATATAAAATCAAACTTTTTAGCTTTCATTATATTCCATTGAAACATCTTTTCTTGCTTGACCTGCATTAAACCACTCAAAACATTGATTAGAAAAGCAATATTTGCATCATTAAATTCTTAATTTTAGTTTAGGGAGAGATAAAACTCTTCGTGCTCGTGCTCAACATTATCTTTTGTTTAGGGAGAGATAAAACTCTCGTTGATAATTACCTTTTGATGAGGGAGAGGTAAAACTCCTATACTCGTATCTTATAATGAGGGAGAGGTAAAACTCCCAATCATATGTGTTATTATTTTTGAGGGAGAACACTACAAAACTCCCGAACTTGTATCTTTTGATGAGGGAGAGATACAACTCCCGATCATATGTGTTTTTATTTTTGAGGGAGAACACTACAAAACTCCCGAACTCGTATCTTTTGATGATGGAGAGATACAACTCCCGATCATATGTGTTTTTATTTTTGAGGGAGAACACTACAAAACTCCCGATCGTGTTCATCATGTCACAAATTTCATCATAAGAATTCATTATCATAAATTCATAAATTTCACATTAGCTTTTTCAACCTTTGAAACAAAGTTCATAAATTTCAGAAAAATCATAATGTTCATAGTCTAATATAACCATCATATTTGTTGTAAACAAAATCATTTTGATCAAAATATTCATCATTTCATTATAATAATGTTCTTCATAATTGTTCATCATAATAGATTTCTTCCTATTTGTGAAAGAAAGAAAATCATAAGTGCATCAAAGCATAATGTAAAACTTTATCATAAACTTACTTTTCCAAGCATAAAAACTTCATTAAACAAAGCAATTTAGGTATATGTTCATCAACTTTAGGAAAACAGGCATATATACAGCAAGCAATATCAAAATTTTGAAAAAGTTTTTCGTCAATAAAAAACTATTCTCTTAAATTCTTCTCCTTTTTCTTAACTTTAGATGAGATTTTGATATTATTTTCAATCTTACATATGGCTTCTTGTATCCATTTTTCCATATTCTTGTCATGTTCTAATGGAATTTGAAGATTTTCCTCTTCAGATGTTTGTCCTATTCTTTCATCATTTTTATTTTGGTCACATTTATTGTCATTTCGTATGACTTTAGGTGCTGTTTTAACCACATGTATGTCTTTATTTCCATCAATTGATTGTTCATTTTCATCATCTTTTATCCTTATATCTTCTTCTTTCTTAAAATTTTCCAATGTATCTTGATCCTTAGATGTAGTTTGAATATCAATGTTACTCATAGCTTTAGGTTTAAGAAGGTTTTGATCATTTTCCAAGCATTCACTTTTAGTCACAATCTTGGTGTTCATAGAATGTAATTGACATACATTGCTTTTCTCATAATGACTCTTAAGTTGCCATTGTTTTTGAAGTTTGGTTTTAGGACTCAATTTTGTTCGGTCAAAATAGCCTTTCATCCCTCCTCGACCTAAGTTTAATCTCAAAGGTAATTGTGTTTGATAATCACAAATCTTCAGGTCATGTGAAATGACTAAGTGAACTTGACATGCATTACTATAAGCAACACAATCCTCGTACCTATGACCTAGTTGGTCACACCAAAAGCATCTTAAGGGATATACTTTCCTATTCATAGCCCTATAGGTGGATCTCCTAAACTCATTCATATGGATTTCATTAGGCAACTTTGGAGATAAACTTTGCATTTCATGTTCATTACACTTGCATTTAGGGTGTTCATTGACTTGTTTGGTCAAATCATCTATTTGAATCTTTAAAGTTTTAACAACTTGTAAAATTCCACACATCACACTATTTGAATTTGAAAACTCGCTTAACTTGTCAATTAACAGAAATACTTCTTTAAATTTTGCTTGATTTGACGAGTTTAGCTTATCCTCTAAATCTTTGACTTGCATTTCAAGTCCCAAATTTGCATTGTTAATTGAACTCTCCATAGTAGAGTTCTTTTCATGTGTGTTTAAATGAACTGCTTTCTTTTTACCCATTGATATTTGAGAAATAAGAAGTATTAGAGGATAGATCAATACCTGCAATCTGAATCGAAGAAGAGGCTCAAAAAGTGACTGTGTGAAAATTTATACAATTTTTAATAGGATCAAAATCTAATACATCAATTGCGAATGTATGATTGTGCAAACGTTCCTACTTCTAACGTCGATGAGAGGGGGTGACGAGATGAGGATAGCTACTTGCCACTCTTCGTGGAGGTGCTCAGTTCCCTAAGAAACAGCCCTCAACACCTAGAAGAGTGCAAGGTTCCAAAGACAAAGCCACTGCTCCCACGGATGAAGAAGCTTCTGCACTTCAACTTGTCGATGTATGCATATGCAAGCAAAATTTAAAATTTATACCTGAGCTGCAACGCCGTTTGTTCACGTCGGGTTCACCAATGTCGGCGCGGAAGCGACGGTCGGTGGATCAGGGCGACCGCCAAAAATACGGTGCACGCAGGGTGCTTCGAGCAAGCTCAGGTCAAGTACAGTGAAGATGCTTTACTTATGATTGGACAAGAGGCTACCCTTGGAAGCAAAATGATAATAATAATTCTTTTCCTTATGAACACATATATTAATTCATTCTTGCAACTCAATAGCGTTTAATAATCATATCTCGTCTTAATTGCACAATCTCTTCTACACGCCTTAATGTGAATAACAGAATAAAATCAGCCACTGCAAACAGCTCGTCCAATCTTTGTAACTCTGTATTAAACACTTTCACTCCTTAATGTTATGCAGTTCATGCAGATGTATGACATCAATTCCTAAACCAGAATGCCAATCAGTCGTTCGAAATGATGGGGTTATTGTTCTGTAATCGCAATGAAAATCTGGCAGACTCATTTTTTATAAAGTGAGATTAAACACATAATGTGAAGATCACAAAGTCATAGCTACACGAAAAAAGTAAATGTGTTTTAGATGTGACGAGCATACAACAATCATTTTTGTATGTATTGAACCGATATGATGTAGAAAGAAAGTCGTTGAAAACGCAAATAACAAATAAGGAGGAGATTATTCTGAGTATGTTTTCAACTATGAATGACTGAAATTGTTATACAGATATGCATGAGTCGTTATCTTGTTACAGATGTGCAATCACATTGTTAGAATACTTAGCGACTGCTGATTAATATCAGTATATTCTTATTGAATGTGATTTACCAAAGATTTCTAAATGGTATACACAGTCATCGTCCAATCAAATGAAATATGATTTGACTTACAAACATAGAAATTATTTCTGCGTCAAGGCGTCTACAGATGAGAGCACATAACAGCTTTAATCAGTAGTTATTCTACAAGACTACACACAGCCTCGCAGACTTCTCGTACAGCTATATCAAAAACTATTGATGCAATAAATTATTTCCGTCGATTCTCAACATGGATTTATTTGAGCTTAAAAAGTTCAGTACGATTAGACAACGATTATTACCCTAATGATTCTTAATCACGGATTAAACTATCATGCGGTGGACAACAGAACGCACAACAGGTCTTCAAGCTGCATTCAAGTTATTTCACACGATAAGTAATCTGATGAAAATGATTGTTACCAGAAATGTCAACAGCGCAGCCAAATGCTAGGAAAGATGATGGTGCATGCTCTCACTTGCCGGCATTTTTTTGCCAGGTTAGAGAATCTCTGTCCTTGTTGGATGTAAACTCTCCTAGCCATCAATGAATCTCAGATTAGCCTTCTTGAACGCAAATGCTTCTGCAGCGTCCGTCTGCTTGCCTCTCATTAGCTTCAGTTTTTCGTGCTATTTTCATAATTTCCTTTGGTAAGCGACCAAATACTCCAGTTGCCTTCTTCAACATCATATCTGAACAGAGTAATAGAAAATCATATCTGAGCCTCAGGTGCATTCATTAAAAAGTTGCGTGGTAGTATTCTCAATTCTCATCATCATCTTCTTCAAAATTAGCCAAATGAAAAACAGAAATTGGATTTATGCTATCTTCCACAATTTCAGAATGTGCGCCAGCAGCTGTTTTCCTTTCCCTTCCGTAGGACTTCGAATCTTCCTTCCCCTCTTCAGCCATCAGCGTGCGTTCCCAATCATTAGCAGCAGCCATCCTTCCTGCGCACTCTTCAGGCCTCCATTTCTAATGAGCTGCTAGCCACCAATGTGCCGAAAAATCCTTGTTGTTGGCCTCCCCTTTCTCCTCCGAACTCCGGATTGTCTTCCCCTTTTCTTCTCATCCATGCTTTTCCCCTGTTGTATCTGAAATAACCAGAAGGTTCCCACGTAAAATTGGCCTTTCTTGCTTTATCAATATAGCAAGGGAAGATCTATCCATAGCTTTCCATCCTTCGAGAATACTCCACCATAACTTTTGTTCTTTCAAATTAGAGATCTTAAATTATCCACGCGCTGCCCATCTTTCATGACCAAGCTTCCTTGAGTTCAATATGGACTTCCAAATATCATAGCATAAACAACCAGTAACAAAATGAAGCTTCCCACGACCTTGATATTCGACCAATAAACCATATCGCATAATAAGTCACATTATTTCTCTCGTTTGAAAGACCATGGCAAGTAGATGAATGAAATTGCACTTCATGTATTTAGAACTTTCTTCATCATCTGGTTGGGGAGAGCGAAATCTTTCCGACAGCGTGGCGTACCTACATCTGAGGTACTCATTCTAGGAGTAGAAGCGGGCGACACAACGTCCGTCGCACTGCCTCCACAACAACCGCCACCTCCGCCTCCAGACCTACCTGTAGATCCACTCCTAGAACCTCCTGCTCCAGAGCGTGACCTCGATCTACGAGACGGGCCAGAACCTGTATCGCGCTGAGGTGTCGAACGCACATGTCTACTAGTAGATCCAATAGGACATGGCTGCAAAGATGGTCGTGGTGGAGTCACAAAGCTAGGAGACATACCTCCTACGGGAGTAGCACCACCCTCAGGAGTGACACCGGCAGGAGTGACACCGGCGGGAGTGACATCGACGGGAGTGAGGCCAGCGGGAGTGAGGCCGGCAAGAGTAAGGCCGCCAGGAGTGAGGCCGGGAGGAGTGCTACCATGAGCGATCCAATACTGTGATGCAGCGGCCATATACGCATGAGGAACCTGAGAGATGAACTCCAAAAACTGCTCCTCTGTCATGGACTGTGGAGTGACTGGAGGACTGTCTCCCATCGTGCTCTGTAATAAAAGAACTCAAATAATTAGCATGCGATAAGAAAAATAATATAGGGAATAAACAAAAAAAAAACCAAAAATTAGTACGTACAAGTGTTTTATTCAAAAGTCCTCTATTCTAGCATCCTCTTGAAGATCCGATGCTTGACCTGCACTCTTATCACTTTCACCTTTGACATCCTACTCAAAGATTAGCATATGTCCTAGCAACTGATTTAAATCAGGAGTGAAATGATCAAGTGATAATTCAGTAGACAAAATGAATGGTTTCCATTTGTCATCACCTCTCAAACCTGTAAGGATTTGCCTTACCAATTTATCCTCCTCAATGTCTTCATCAACTGCTCCTAATGCATCTGCAATGTCCTTTATCCTTGTTACATAATCTGAGATGGATTGAGAGGCCTTCTTCTTGAATGTAGTAAATTCTGCCCACAAGGATGCCTTTCTTGACTTTGTGGTGTTTTGGAAATGCTCCTCCAAAGCATTCCACATATCACTTGCACTTTCAAGACCTCTAATGTGAGGTAGCAAGTAATCATTAACTGCCATATAGATAATGCTCCTGGCTTGAACATCTTTCTTCATCCAAGTCTTCAAATCTGATAATTCCTCCCTAGTTGGAACACTAGGATCTCTGAACTGAGGCTTTTCTTCTTCACATGTGATCTATCCTATCAAATCTTTGCTCATAAGGTGAGCTTCCATCCTCATTGACCATGCTGGATAGTTCTCTCTATCCAACTTCTCTATTTGAAGATAATCTCCCATCCTTTCTTCACCTGTGTATTAAATCCTTCTAGCTTTATGAGGAATAAGATTACCTTTACTTCGAATGAAACTCCTTTTGTCTTCCTTGATGTCATATGGCCTCCTTCTCAAGCTTTACTCTCAAGCCTTCACCTTTTGAATCTTTAATTGTTGAATTCTTTATGTCTGCAGCAGTCGGGGTCCTCCTTCCTTCAATTTTGATAGTTCTTGCTCTGATACCACTGATGGAGAGTGTTAATCTCCAAGAGAACAAGCTACTCTTGAATTTAGAACACCTCTATATCAAGAGTAACTCAAAACCTTCACTAATTTGGAGGCTCAATGAAAATTTTGGATAAACTGTGAAGAAGAAGACTCTACAGAAAGTCTGCTGCACATAACTCTCTCATTGACTTATCAAATGTGTAAAGTTTTTGATAAAACTTTGCACAAGGTGTCGCCTATAGTTTGCACACCTCCTCCAAGTTAAATCATTCCAAAAGACTCAGTAGATCTTGAGAAATAGACTTAACAAGTCACCTATGTCTAAAATTGTTCTTCTGAGAAGTCAATTCAGACACCTATAACTTCTAACACTTGATTCTCTCAATCTAGAACCTATTTATGCAAATTCTTTTAGTCATAGGTAGCTTACCTTCCAACTTAAAGATTGAGTTCTTGCTTGCTCAAAACTTTACACTGTGGAAGGAGAACTGACCAAAACATTAACATCGAATTTTGCGCCTGTTTCAGAAAATAGTGAACACTTCTTCACATATGAATGTTCCTACTCATAATTCTCACAGCCTCTTTACAATTAGGCTATGAAACTTTAATCATAGACTCATCAACTATGGAATTAGATGTCTACAAAAGGATTCTTGAAATGATCAAGCACAGAAGGAGAATACACAGAAACATCGGGCACAATTTTTCTTCATTACTAGAGAACTTTTACATCTGGATGAGAGAGCTAATCTTCATACTTCTCAAGAGTCTAATCACATCTAATTCTTGTGAATTCTTGTATTCTACACTCTCTCATATTTTCCCGGACATTTTTCCTTGTATATATAGGCAAATATTTACAAGCTCCTGACTATACAAAAGTATAAGTGAACTATCTCTGAATTAATGTACATATTTGTACACATCTTCATCTTCTGGACATGCACTTCCTTCATGCTTCATAACTTGATCTTTTCTTCAGTCCTTGGCTTCAATTCTTCATCAAAACATCAATTGTTGATTGCCCTGCACCAACAATTAAGGTATAATTTTCAATTTTCTATCTATTTATATATATATATATATATATATATATATATATATGCATAAATATATATATATATATATATAAATACATGCAGGTTTTTATTCTTACTTTAGATAACGTAAGAACAAGAACTTGAATTGAATGGACACTTTTTGTCTGCGCATCTTTTTAAACTATTGATGCATCTTTCAAAATATTCGTGAAAAATTTGATTGTTTGGATGGCAGGTACGATTGTTTGTTTTGGAGGATATGAAGTATGTACCTTCATTGAATGATTTGTGGATTCACACACATGTTCAGTTTGAAAGTGTGAGAAGCGGATTTATAATTTCTATTCAAAGAATTTGGCACTGTTTATAGGCCATACGATGGTGACCTAGACGAATCGCATGCACAAAGGTTACTCAAGATAGAGCAATCTGATTATAATGGACTAGTGCCAACAGGATTCCTAGGGTATGCAGTAAACCTCTTGCATGTCAATGATGAGCATCTGAACTTTAGGATACAAAGTGGAAAACATGGTGGCTTGAGAGGATCACTTTTATACAGCTTTTTCAAAGAACTTCAGGTTCATAAACCTGAAGTTCTTTGAAAAAGCTGTATAAAAGTGATCCTCTCAAGCCACCATGTTTTCCACTTTGTATCCTAAAGTTCAGATGCTCATCATTGACATGCAAGAGGCTTACTGCATACCCCAAAAATCCTGCTCGTAATAGTCCCTTATAATCAGATTTCTCTATCTTGAGTAACCTCTGTGCATGCGATTCATCCAGGTCACCATCGTATGGCCTATAAACAATGCCAAATTCTTTGAATAGCAATTATAAATCTGCTTCTCACATTTTCAAACTGAACATATGATAGAATCAACAAATCATTCAATGAAGGTACATACTTCATATCCTCCAAAACAAACAATCGTATCCTGCCATCCAAAACAATCAAATTTTACGTGAATATTTTGGAAGATGCACATAAGCATACACATATATAAAATTATATGCAGATATATATATGTATGTTTATTTATTTACTTTTTTTAATATATCTTTTTTTGATAAACTTACAGGTTATTATCTGAAAAGTTTTTACCAAGTCAAAATATTCTTCCTACCTCACATGATGAAATGAAGAAGATAATCAACAATCTTGGTATAGATTATCAATGTATACATGCATGTCCTAACGATTGTATTTTATATAGAGGTGAATATGCAGATTCTTTGACATGTCCCAAATGTCAATCTCCTCGATATAAGGGCGAAGAAGGTAAAATCCCAAAAAAGGTATTGAGACATTTTCCATTGGCTCCACGGATTAGACATATGTTTCAAAGCCCTGAATTATCAAAGCTTTTGACTTGGGGACATGATCACAAAAGTACTGATGGAATAATTAGAATTCCTCATGATAGTGTTGCTTTTCAGCATATTGATTCTACATGGCCTGAATTTGCACAAAATCCACAGAATCTAAAGTTAGGAGTTGCATTAGATGGGGTTAATCCATTCTCCATGGAATCCAGTAAATGGTCAACATGGCCAGTGGTAGTCATAAACTACAATCTTCCGCCATATCTTAGCCTTAAAAAGGAACATTTAATGCTTTCACTTTTAATCCCAGGAAAAAGACAAGTTAAAGATATGAATATATATCTTGCTCCTCTCATTGACGATCTTCAAGAGTTATGGAGAGGTATTAATGTCATTGATGTATCGAAAAGCATCAATGAAAGACATATTACGGTTCGTGGTATTGTGGCTTGGACTATTCACGATTTTCCTGGATATGGTGTTTGTTCAGGTATTGATGTAATTTTTTTATTCAATATGCATGTAAATAAATATGATTTAATCTAATTATATTTTTATCATTTTCCATGATGCAGGAATATCTACTAAGGGTTATAAAGCTTGTCCTTATTGTGGTGATTGGTTGAGATCAATCTATAGGAATCTCAACAAAAATATTTATCTTCGACATCGATGATTCTTGCCTGATGATCATCCATTAAGATCTAAAAGAGAAGCAATACATTTTAATGGAAAGCTTGAAACAGGTCAGTGTCCAAAACCTATGACGCCTATGGATTGGTATAAAAAATGGACAGATGGACCTCTGATAGATCCAAAAGCAAAAATCTTCAGTGATGATTGAGATAATGAGTATGTGAACAGAGATAAAGGAAAATTGACACTCGCAGAGAACATATCAATATGGTATTCTTTGGAGTATTGGAAAGAGTTAAAAGTATGTCATCTTCTTGATCCTATGCATATATTCAAAAGTATTGGTTATTCACTATGGCAACATCTTCTTGGACTAAAAGATACCACAACATCAAGGAATGATTTGAAAGATAAAAAATCCAAACCAAAGTTATGGCCAGTTTTTGATAGACATTGACAAGAAACGACTTATGCACCTGCTCCTTGGGTACTTACAACAAAAGAGATACAAACTATCAACAATAGAATTCAATTGATTAAGACTCCTACAGGATATGGAGCATTGTTTCAAAACATGTTTACTATGGATGATAAGAGCTTATCTGGGTTAAAGACCCATGACTGGCATAACTTTTTGAAACATATTTTACCTTTGGTTATCAATGGATGTACAACGAAAGGAGTACAAGATGTGATCTATCATCTTGGATCACTTATAAGGTAATTATGATACTTTTATATTTAATATGTATGAATATTGGATATCTTTTATTTTTTAATTAACTTCTTTATAATTGTTTTTATGATATGTATAGGTGGATTACATCCAAAGAGATTGACAAAAACTCGATCCCACAAAAAAAACGTGAATGCAAAGAGCTACTATGTTTGATGGAGAAAGAACTTCCTACTTCATTTTTTGATATTCAGGTTCATTTATTAGTCCATCTTGTAGATGAGATAGATATTGCAGGTGTTGTCAACACTCGATGGATGTTTTGGGTCAAGCGATTTATGGGAATACTAAAAGGTTATGTGCGACAAAGAGCAAAACCAGAAGGATCCATGGCAAAGGGTTGGATGCTTGAAGAGTGCATGTATTACGTTAGTGAGTACCTTGAAAGAGTTCATGAAGAAGCTCCACGTGCATGGACCAATGAGTCTTCTTCAAAAATAACAGATGAGGTATTATCAGGTAAGGGGGTTCCATTCTTATTTACATTTCAAGAAAAAAATGATGTTTCTACATTTGTAGCATATAATAGTGAATGCATGCAAGCATTCCTTAGCGAGTACGAGGAACTTCAAAATCTCCGAAGTAAAAGGTGAGAAAACAAAAGATTTAGACGTAATCTCGATAATAATGAGATTACAGATATATCTTCTTTCACGGATTGGCTATATAGTCGTTTGCAACGCGCCAACGCAAATAATGAAGAAATCTCAAATGAGCAAAGAGAGTTAATGATAGGTTGTGAACGAAAGGTAATTTTATTAAAATAATATTTTATTTTTTTCATATATGTATGTTAGTTTCTATTTACTAATTGAATTGATTTTGCAGGCTCAAATATTCACTAATATGTCGGCTTTTGGACAGCATATTAGAATCAAAGCCATTGATTCTTTACGTAAAACAGAGGATTCTAGTATTGGTGCTTCTTTCAAGCAACTATCACGTGCTAGCTCAAAAGACACGAACCTTATAGATAGCGAACTTGGTTACGTAGGAACTATTGTTGGTATCTACGAAATTTCATTTCGTACATTCAAACAGGTAGAAAAAAGTTTATATTTTTTTTTTATAGAGTTAGTTATTTTTTTAAGCACCTAATAATGGGTTTTTATTGCTATATATTTTGATAGGTCATTTTGAAGGTTGACTGATTTCGAGCTTTTTACTTACTTCCACGGTAAGTGGACAAAGCGCAGGTAAGAGTCGCATAGTGCCCGCATTCTTCTCTTGAACTCCAATCCATTCCCTATGTACACAATGTTCCCCTCTGGCTCTATGTCGCACTCTAGTCCTAAGGTGCCTATGCATGTCCTCATAGGCAACTCTGCTTTGCTATCACGATATATAGGTGGTATAGGTGTCCTAAAAATAGATAGATAAAAATAAATCAAAATATGTTTTATAATATCATTAAAAAAGTTTATGAAAAAAAAAAACATACCTATGAGCAGATAGCTCTCTTCCTGCATGTGGAGCCACAGAAGATCCCTCATCTAATTGCTGGGTAAGCATCTGGATCGTATAGTCCATCTCTGAGTAATCACGCATTATGGCCCTTAGAGTATCAGACGGAACTCTTGCTCTCATAAGACTTTTTATGAGAGTGAGTTTCACCTTCTCTCTCTACTGGGATCCATAATACCTAACATATAAAACAAAATGGTTAGAAATCAATATATATACGTGTACATAGGTAAGTGTGTATGCATTAAGTATGTGTATGTATGCATGTGTGTGTGTATGTATGTGCGTGTATGTGTGTGTGTATGTGTGTATGCATGTGTATGTGTGTGTATGCATCATTATGTGTGTATGTGTCTATGTGTGTATGTATGTGTATATGTGTGTGTGTATGTATGTGTATGTATGCATGCATGTATGTATGTATGTATGCATATGCATATGCATTATGTATGTATATAACTGCATGTATGTGTATGTGTGAGCATGTCTCTCTATGTGTGTGTATGCATATATGTGTGTATGTATGCATATATGTGTGTATGTGTGTATGTGTGTGTGTATATGTGTTTGTATGTGCATATGCATGTGTATGTGTGTGTATGCATCATTATGTGTGTAAGTGTCTATGTTTGTTTGTGTGTGTGTATATGTGTGTGTGTGTGTCTATGTGTATGTGTGTGTGTCTATGAGTGTGTATGTGTTTATGTGTATGTATGTATCTATGTGTGTATGTGTGTATGTGTATGCATGTATGTATGCATATGTGTGTGTATGCATGTGTATGTGTGTGTATGCATCATTATGTGTGTATGTGTATATGTGTGTATGTGTGTGTGTATATGTGTGTGTGTGTGTCTATGTGTATGTGTGTGTGTGTCTATGAGTGTGTATGTGTTTATGTGTATGTATGTATCTATGTGTGTGTATGTGTCTATGTGTGTATGTGTATGCATGTATGTGTATGCATGTATGTATGCATATGTGTGTGTATGCATATGTGTATGTATGCATATGTATGTGTGTGTATGCATCATTATGTGTGTATGTGTCTATGTGTGTATGTTTGTGTTTGTGTGTATGTGTGTGTGTATGTGTATGTGTCTATGTGTATGTGTGGCTATGCGTCTATGAGTGTGTATGTGTGTGTATGCATTATGTATGCATACGTGTGTGTATGCATTATGTATGTGTATGTATGCATGTATGTATGTATGTATGTATGCATGTGCATATGCATTATGTATGTATATATATGCATGTATGTGTATGTGTGAGTATGTCTCTCTATGTGTGTGTATGCATATATGTGTGTATGTATGCATATATGTGTGTATGTGTGTGTATATATGTGTTTGTATGTGTATGTGTGTGTATGCATCATTATGTGTGTATGTGTCTATGTGTGTTTGTGCGTGTGTATATGTGTGTGTATGTATATGTGTGTGTGTGTATATGTGTGTGTGTCTATGTGTATGTGTGTGTGTCTATGAGTGTGTATGTGTTTATGTGTATGTATGTATCTATGTGTGTGTATGTGTCTATGTGTGTATGTGTATGCATGTATGTATGCATATGTGTGTGTATGCATATGTATGTGTGTGTATGCATCATTATGTGTGTATGTGTCTATGTGTGTATGTTTGTGTGTGTGTGTATATGTGTGTGTGTATGTGTATGTGTCTATGTGTATGTGTCGCTATGCATCTATGAGTGTGTATGTGTTTATGTGTGTGTATGTGTCTATGTGTGTATGTGTATGCATGTATGTATGTATATGTGTGTGTATGCATTATGTATGTGTATGTAAGCATGTGCATTATGTATGCATTTAAGTATGTATGTATGCATATGCATTATGTATGCATATGTGTGTATGTGTGTGTATGCATTATGTATGTGTATGTAAGCATGTGCATTATGTATGCATGTAAGTATGTATGTATGCATATGCATATGCATTATGTATGCATATGTATGCATGTATGTGTATGTGTGTGTATGTCTCTCTATGTGTGTGTATGCATATATGTGTGTGAATGTGTGTGTATATGTGTATGTATGTGTGTATGCATGTGTATGTGTGTGTATGCATCATTATGTGTGTATGTGTGTGTGTGTCTATGTGTATGTGTGTGTGTGTGTGTCTATGTGTATGTGTGTGTATCTATGAGTATGTATGTGTTTATGTGTGTGTATGTGTCTATGTGTGTATGTGTCTATGTGTGTGTATGTATATATGCATGTGCATTATGTATGCATGTAAGTATGTATGTACATTGTATGCATATGCATATGCATTATGTATGCATATGTATGCATGTATGTGTATATGAGTGTATGTCTCTCTATGTGTGTGTATGCATATATGTGTGTGTATGTGTGTGTATATGTGTCTGTATGTGTGTATGCATGTGTATGTGTGTGTATGCATGTGTATGTGTGTATGTGTGTATGTGTCTATGTGTGCATGTGTGTGTATGTGTGTGCGTCTATGTGTATGTGTGTGTATCTATGAGTGTGTATGTGTTTATGTGTGTATGTGTCTATGTGTATGTGTCTATGTGTGTATGTGTATGCATGTATGTATGCATATGTATGTGTATGCATGTGTATGCGTGTGTATGCATCATTATGTGTGTATGTGTGTATGTGTTTGTGTATATGTGTGTGTGTATGTGTGTGTGTGTCTATGTGTATGTGTCGCTACACGTCTATGAGTGTGTATGTGTTTATGTGTGTGTATGTGTCTATGTGTGTGTATGTGTGTATGTGTCTATGTGTGTATGTGTATGCATGTATGTATGCATAGGTGTGTGTATGTGTGTGTATGCATTATGTATGCATATGTGTGTGTATGCATTATGTATGTGTATGTATGCATGTAAGTATGTATGTATGCATATGCATTATGTATGCATGTATGTGTATGTGTGTGTATGTCTCTCTATGTGTGTCTGTATGCATATATTATGTGTGTATGTGTGTGTGCGCATATGTGTTTCTATGTGTGTATGCATGTGTATGTGTGTGAATGCATCATTATGTGTGTATGTGTCTATGTGTGTATGTGTGTGTGTATATGTGTGTGCGCGTCTATGTGTATGTGTGTGTGTCTATGAGTGTGTATGTGTTTATGTGTGTGTATGTGTCTATGTGTGTATGTGTATGCATGTATGTATGCATATGTGTGTGTATGCATTATGTATGTGTATGTATGCATGTGCATTATGTATGCATATGCATTATGTATGTGTATGTATGCATGTGCATTATGCATGCATATGTGTGTGTATGCATGTAAGTATGTATGTATGTACGCATATGCATATGCATTATGTATGCATATGTGTGTGTATGCATGTAAGTATGTATGGATGTATGCATATGCATATGCATTATGTATGCATGTATGTGTATGTGTGTGTGTATGCATATATGTGTGTGTATGTGTGTATGTGTGTGTATATGTATGTGTATATGTGTGTGCATGTGTATGCATTATGTGTGCATGTGTATGCATTATGTGTGCATGTGTGTATGCAACATTATTTGTGTATGTGTGTGTATGTGTGTGTATTTGTGTGTATGTGTGTGTGTGTCTATGTGTATGTGTGTGTGTGTCTATGTGTGTATATGTGTGTGTGTATGCATATGTATGTGTATGTAAGTGTGTGTGTGCGCATACCTTGCTTCAAGTAGATGCGTCTCTCTCTCTCTCTCGTGTGCGGTCTCTCTCTCTCTCTCTCTCTCGGTCTCTTCTTGCTCTCACGTCCAAATCCCGGCACAAATGTGCCGGGAGAAATCAATTTTTTTTTTTTACATTCCAGAGCGTCGCGTATGCGACGCTCTTCAGTTTGCCAACGTCGCTAGTCAGCAACGGTATTTGCGACGATCTAATTTAGCGTCGCTTAGCATTGCTTATGTGACGAATGTCGAAAAAAAAAATCGAAAATTGTATCGTCGCTTATGCGACAACAGCGTCGCATACGCGACGGTACCCGTTTTGTTTTTCAATGTGGGGGTGTCGCTACGCCCCGCTATTTCTTGTAGTGATATATATATATATATATATATATATATATATATATATATATATATATATATATATATATATATATATATATATATATATATATATATATATATATAGGATCAAGGTAAGAGAGAAAGAGAGATATTGTTACTCATGGGAATAACACAAAAGACATGGTTGTAATGGAAAGTGGACTCAAGATGAGTAGAAGATGAACTCAACTCAATTTAAATCAAACTCATAACTCTAATACAATGGAACTCAAACACTGCACAAGATATAAATGACTCTATCCACCCATGCACTCCATATATGGAGCTTAGATGGTGATCCAGATAGAAACTAGGTGAAGGGCTATAGGCCAACAAAATGGGTACTAAGGTGGATACCCCAATGGTTCCAAACACCAGAAACCATGATCCTACATGGGGAGGGGACAAGGTGTTTAGGTTTGTAAGGTTCGATAGGGGTAAGGTACATGAATTGAATCTTACCTCCATGGTAAGGTTCATAAGGTACGTTAGGTGTGTGTGTGCATATATATATATATATATATATATATATATATATATATATATATATATATATATACACACACACACAGACACATACACACACATACACATTGTATAGAATCTAGATAGATAGATCGATAGATAGATAGATATATAGAGTGAGAGATACATACGTAATACATACATGCATACATATTACATACAATGTACATGTTCACGAGTCATCTCACCATTAATGTTTCACGAACATCTCCATTATATCTCAAGAGAAATGGAATACATAATGAAAAACAAGTCAGAACTTGAGTCTGGCATAATGTCAAGACTCAACTATGTAGTAGCAAGAACTAAGCCTGAAAGATCTATCATCCATGATCAAAATACATAACAAATAAAAAACATATAATCTGAGTATGTGACATGATACATCAATGTCATATGGTCAATCATCATACATATGAATGGCTACATGCTACTACTCGTCTAAATCCTCTGATGATGAAGATGATGAAGGAATGTCTCAAGTAATAATAAGATTTCCTTCATCATCATACTCAGGCCCCCTAATAGGAACCATATCCAACACTCTAGCATCTACCTCTCTGATGTCATCATCTTCCATAAGTGAAGTTCCTCTGCATTATGGGTGTAACTTCTGTCATCGGCCTATCATAGAACTCATAGATGGAACATCAATATGTGACTACGCCTGCTCTGATAGAACATGTGTGCAAGCCCTAGTCACTCTCTTGACAATGCTCTCGAGCTCTTGATGTAGCATATTGTATATGCCCTCCTCATCTTAATGCGAGCTACTATATCTTCTTGAGTGCCTATACTCTCATCAAATATAGTAGATGACACCTACAATGGAAACATGAAATGGAAAGAAGAATCAAGATTCAACTTTAAACTTTCAAGTGACAAGAATTAAACTATAATTTTTAATGGATGTTAAAATTATAAATAATTTACCTGTTTTGGACCATCCAACTTCTTCAAATCTTGTACAAGGTGTGGGTTCGCCTTGCAAAAGACAACGTGCTCTAATTGTGCAACACTCAAATGATTTTGTAGTTTGGTGTGCACAAGGGTATATGAGCATCGATTACACTCACATGCACTCAAAGAAGTGTCCTACATAGTATGATCAATAATAAATATAGCATCAAATTTTCATGAAAATTTAGCAAAAAAAAGAGAAATTTAATACTACTACAATCTTTTACCTATGAGAGAACTCGAAACGCAATAGGTGCAATGGTAGGATGACCATTACCATAATGCTACCATCACTCAAGAGGCTGCATGGTCACCTCCCTACAAAGTGAGGTAGTTCTCCCATAAGCAATACCAACATTGCTCATGTAGCCTATAAACTTGCTATCCAATGTGAGTTGCTCATCTGGTGTCAAGATGTGCTCCATGGACTGATCCTTCATCAATCGATGACTCATTTGTGCCCATAATGTAGGTCCCTTGAAAAAGGGATACAAGAGGGCTGAAAATCCATGGAAGGGATGAGATAGTGTCCCCCATCATGCGTCCACCAAGTCTATAATATCTTGCTTCCTATAAAATTGAAACATTCGAATGATTTTAAATTCAGATTTATCATTTAATGTACTAAGGAAAGTGCAAACTTCAATGAAACATATAAAAAATACCTGTCAAGTGAAAATGTCACCAATGAAGAGATAGCCTCTTGCATCTTTGTGTACTTGTGGTATACAAGACCGATAGTAGATCCTTCTCTATTCACAATACATAGAATAATGTATATGCATCTCAATACGGGTACTATGGCCACAATATCATCCCAAAAGATGTCATCCAACATTTTGTGTTGCACATTATATGCAAGCTCAGTTTTTGTAATATGCATGAAAGCCCATCGACGATCAATCACATAAGCCCATCGATGATCGATCGTAGATATGCAAAGCATTGCTGACAGCCTGGAGTCTCTAAAAAACCATGTCTATATATGTGAAGCGGGTGTCTGCAGAACGAATCATATCCACTGAAATATGGCAATGGAAAATAGAAAGTGCCTCATGGTTTTTGCGTATAAGAGTCACAATCCTCTTTGCATCACTCACTAGTGGTGCAACCCAAAACAATTTTCCTATGTCTTCGAAAAGAAGATCAAGGTAGTATGCAACACATGGAGTCTAGGCAATACTAAGAGACTCTTTCTCTATCATTTCCCCCATCTTTTTGATAATGGAGGCATTGTCAGTGATAACTTGTACCACATTCTAGCAGTCTTTATGTGCTCAAAAATAAAGTCTCCAGTGATGCGAACCCCTACACGACTAGCATGAATGGCTCATAGGAAATATGTGCCAAG
This sequence comes from Ceratopteris richardii, assembly GCA_020310875.1. Classification (NCBI taxonomy): domain Eukaryota; kingdom Viridiplantae; phylum Streptophyta; class Polypodiopsida; order Polypodiales; family Pteridaceae; genus Ceratopteris; species Ceratopteris richardii. The sequence continues at coordinate 152,472,108 of CM035422.1, forward strand.
AAAACTAGATACCAATATGTTGATGATGTGGCATCTCCTAGTGTCACTCCATCCACTCGATATAATAAAGCAACCATATGTCTTCCACCCCAATCTAATTGGCTCTGGTTTTATGTCTATCCAGTCAGTCTCTTCATCTAACATGGATCCATGAAGTCTATTATATTCCGCCCCATGCTGATCATCATAAGGACCTACCTACACTAATGTTTTCACCATTCTTCTCCAAGAATTTGCCCTCACTTAATTGAAAAACAAGTTGCATTAAAGAATGCATCGTTCAATCTCTACTTTAGCAACTTTTTGCCGTTGTCTTTGCAAAGCAGAGGAAACCATAGAAGAATGTAAGTTTCCTTGCCTAGATCTTTGTGTAGGAGGAGGATGAAAAGAAGGGGATGTGGACATGCCCCCTTCATCTCGTTGAGAGACTATACAAGCCCTTTTTGATGCTTGACTAGGAGAAGGATCCGCATCATCTCTGAGCTCAACATATGTGACTACCATCTCATGACGGCGTGCTTTGTTTCCTTGTTGAGCAAGATGATGCTCATTTTTATAGCATCTGCTATTTCAGGAGGCACTTTCTCACATGCAGAGATGCCTCCTCCTCCTACACCAGATACATGACTTATAAGAGGTGTCGTGGTAGTGGAAAAATTCCTACTACATCATTTGCATGTCCATCTTCATATACCAGAACCAAATGCACTTGAACCACTAGCCAAAGAATGGCTAACGGTGTGTGCATCCCAAACATTGGACATGGCATGAGGCATGATGTCCAAGACACTTGAAGGTGGACATTGGATATTCGAAGGATCAAAAGGATTGTTGGATTGCTTTTTGATGTTCAAAGGATAAAAAAAAACAACTTGGGAAGGGTATTTGATGCTCAATGGCTATGGACTCAAAGAAACGTATAAATTTTGATTCTTGAATGAAGTGACCACTAACTAGTGAGGCTTGAAGCTTTAGGATGCTCTACCTAGTACCTTCAAACTTCAAAGCCACTCAAACTCGAGTCTCAACTTTCAAGCAATGTTAAAACTTCTTCAAAGTAAATGGGTAGACTCGGTAGAGACTAAAGTACTCTTGGGAAGAGGCAAATTCACATAGGTAGATCCAAACGCATGCGAAAAGAGGTTCAGGTGGAGGTCATGGCAGTGGACAAGTGTGTGTGGGGTATTCAAAAGCTTGTTGAGCAATGAGTTGGGTTCTCATCGTGAGCATGAAGGCACACTTCTCAAAAAAACCTCCAACTAAAGTTATGAACCCCTTTCAAACCAACCTAAAACTGAAGCTCGAACTCAGTACAAATTGAAAGTACCGGATCTTTAGAAACGTACTAAACAAGATATAAGAACCTAACCTAGTCGTACATGTACTCGGGCAGCACTGGGAGGGGACCATCCTTATGAGGTCCTCCAAGCCTAAGTCCACCTACCCATGTTCTAGGATCTTGGTAGCTTGATCGATGCCAAAATTAATCTCCACCATTGATCTATGGGATAAATCCAATGGTAGAAAGGTAGGATCAACAACCATTTGTTTGTAGCCCTTGATCTTGCTTAATCCACACTTAGGATCAAGTCTAGATCCAATGGCCCACATAAAATAAACCCTTTCCCAAGACAAGAAAGCAATTTGTTTTCTAGCCCTTGATTTAGGTTGATTCTCACATAGGATCAATTCAAAATCCAATGTATTAGAAGTAACCTTCTTAACTATCCATCTACAATCTACTCTAGATCTCATTTCATCCGAAAGTAAGGAACCTACCAATGTCCAAAACTCTCACATGGCTTCTCCTCATAATGGGGCCCTTACAAAATAGAGTGTCATGGAAGAATGGTGGTGCTATGTAAGGTGAGGTAGTGAAGTATTGCGATGCACCACAGTGGATTCTCCTTTTTGAGAGCTCCACAACGACCTTGCAGTAGAAAATCAACCTCCACAGGTTGCACACAGGACTCCACATAGGGATCATGTGAATGAAGGAACCTTAAAGGTTATATGCAGGGATCAAAGTGTTCTAGGGCTACCAAATATATCAAAGAAAAACATGATCAACAAGTGTGATGCTTGTCAAATTGCAAAGGCACAAAGACAACCTTTGAACCACAAGGGCTATATCCACAACAATCTTTTGGACCTTGTACACACTAATATGTGGGGAGTAAGTCAAGAACCTTCACTAACAGACTCAACATATTATGTTTCATTTGTTGATGATCACAGTAGGTTGAAAATTTTGTACTTGATCAATAATGAAAGTGAAGTGTTTGAATGCTTTAAGAAGTACCTAGCACATGTGAAGAATCATACATGTAGATCATTGAAGAAGACCAGATCTGATGGAGGACGAGAATACTTCTCCCAAGAGTTTGATGAGTATTTGCATGATATAGGTATCAAAAGGGAAGTGACCACCAGGTACTCTCCTCAACTAAATGGTATTGCAGAGAGGAGAAACAAGAACCTAGTTGGATCAACAAGGACAATGCTTGAAGAGAAGCTTGCTACCATATTATTTATGGATAGAAGCAATCTCAACTATTATATATATTGTGAATAGAATTCCATCCAAATCTCTTGAAGGTATGTCCCCTTATAAAGCTTGGAATGGTAGAAAATCAAGTCTAGGTCATTGCAAGATATTTGGTTGTTTAGCTTCTGTACATGTACCTTCACAAATTAGAGTTAAACTAGATGAAAGGGCAACCAAGGAAGCATTCATTGGCTATGATTCAACTCAGTTGGGCTATAGGTCCTAAAATCGATCCACAAAGCAATTTAGTATAATGAGGGATGTTGTATTTGAAGAGCATAGGTCATGGTATGATGAGGACAAAAAGAAGTTAAACTTACCTTATGATCTTGATTTTGATTTCCATCCATTAGGTAGCAAGCATGATACATAGGTGTATGATTCAAGAAGTGAATATGATGATGATCAAGATGAGAAGGAAAGAGACTATAAGGTCTGACTAGTTGAAAAATGCACGCAAGTTAGGTTAATGGAACGTGGATATTTTGTGGAATACGCATGTCCGGACTTCAATAAGATAGCCAAAAGTGTGAAACATGGTAGAATCTTTACTTTTGAAGCATGAGAAGCCAAGAACACAACTCTATTCAATTTCGGGTCTCAAAGCCTAAGTGTTCTTGAAGTGTGGCATAAGAGACTTTCTTATGTGAATGAAAGAACCTTAAAGGTTATATGTAGGGATCAAAGTGTTCTCGGGCTTCCAAATATATTAAAGCAACACATGATTAATAGGTGTGATGCTTGTCAAATTGGAAAGGCACAAAGACAACTCTTTAACCACAATGGCTACATCAACAACAATCTCTTGGACCTTATACACACTAATGAGTGGTGACCAAGTCAAGAACCTTCATTACCAGGATCAAGGTATTATGTTTCATTTATTGATGATCATAGAGGGTGGACAATCATGTACTTTATCAAGAATAAAAGTGGTGTTTGAATGCTTCAAGAAGTACCTACACATGTGGAGAATCATATATGTAGATCATTGAAGAAACTCAGATCTAATAGAGGGGGAGAATCCTTCTCCAAAGAGTTTGATGAGTATTTGTAGGATAAAGGAATCAAAAGGAAAGTGACCACTAGGTACTCTCCTCAACTAAATGTTATTGTAGAGAGGAGAAATAAGACCTTGGTTGGATCAGCAAGGACAATGCTTGAAGAGAAGAAGCTACCACATTATTTATGGGCAGAAGCAATCTTAGCTTCCATATATCTTGTGAGCAAATTTCCATCCAAATCTCTTCAAGGTATGATCCCTAGTGAAGCTTAGAATGTTAGAAGATCAAGTCTAGGTCATTGCAAGGTATTTGGTTGTTTAGCTTTTCTACATGTACCTTCACAAATCAGAGGCAAACTAGATGAAAGGACAACCAAGGAAGTATTCATTTTCTATGATTCAACTTAGTTGGGCTACAAGCTCTATAATCCATCCACAAAATAATTTGCCACAAGAAGATATGTATTTAAAGAACATAGGCCATGATATAATGAGGATAAAAATAAGGTAAACTTACCTTATGATCTCGATTTTGATTTCCATCCATTAGATAGCAAGCATGATATAGAGGTGCACGATTCAAAAAGAGAATATGATGGTGATCAAGACGAGAAGCAAAGAGACTATAAACTCTAGAAGTCAAGGGGAAAGGTCAAAATGCAAGAATGTGGAGAATGTTCCAAAAAAACTCCTAGAAGGTCAAGAAGGGAGAGAAAGCAACCTGAAAGGTATGGATATGACTCTATATTTATAACAAATCATTCTATTTATTTGGCCAAAGACTCAATTTTAGAGGAACCTTCAACATATGAGGAAGGTAGGGGTAAACCTAAGTGGGATAAAGCTATGAAATTTGAGATAGAGGCTTTGAAGTAAATGGAAAAATGAATTTAGTTCCATTGGAAACCAATAAGAAGGTAATGGGTTGCAAATGGTTCATTAAGTTGAAAAGAAATTTAGATGGATCAATTTGCAGGTACAAAGCTAGATTGGTTTCTAAAGGATATGCTCAAACTCAGAGCATAGACTATGAGGAGACCTTCTCACCAGTTGCCAAGATAACCACCATTAGGACATTGCTTAGTGTAACAGGTGCAAGAAATTGGAAGCTACTTCAACTTAATGTGAGGAATGATTTCCTCAATGGATGGATTAGTGAAAAGGTATACATGTCACAAACTCCAAGGTTTGAAAACCCTAACTACCTTGTAGGTTATGAAGTTATGCCTACTCCAAGATCCAAGGGAGGAGCTACACAAGAGGAGATAGGGAAACTCACACTTTGGTGTGCAAGAGATACTCAAGCAAGGTCATATATCTTAAAATCTATCTCTGATATCTTGTTATCACATAGTAGATGATGCAAAACATCTCAATAGGCTTGGGATGCACTTAAGACCTTCTTTTTCGCTAGCATCAAAGCTAGAAAGAACCATCTATGGAATGAGTTCAACCAAATGAAGAAGACACCAAAGAAAACTATCATGAAGTTTGCCATCAAGGTCAAGGAGGTTGGAGATCAGTTGACATCTATTTGAGATCTCAAGCAATGGCACTCCTTCAGAACTGCATATGATCTTATCACAGATGTGAAAACCTCATATTTCAACATATTCCTTGGACAATTCTTCAATCCAGAGCCCCAAAACAATATGAAGGAAGGTAAATATTATCAAGGCAAGTCAACAAGTGCTCTTTATGTAGACAAGAAAGATAAGAAACATAAAGGAAAGAAGAAGGAAGATGATGATGAGGAGATTTTCCAAGACAACTATGCAGTCAAGAGCAATGGAAAGGGAAGAAGAAATGTGAAAAGCATGACAAGTCAAAATGACATGATGTTCAACCTTGTGCCATCTATAACAAGACCAAGCACACCACTCAGAAGAATATGTTTTATTTGTTGATGATCACAATGTTGGACAATTCTATACTTTATCAAGAATAAGAGTGAAGTGTTTAAATGCTTCAAGAAGTACCTAGCACATGTGGAAAATCATATAGGTAGATCATTCAAGAAACTCAGATTTGATGGAGGAGAACAATACTTCTCCAAAGAGTTTGATGAGTATTTGCAAGCTAAAGGCATTAGAAGGGAAGTGAGCCTGTACTCGCCTCAACTAAATGGTATTATAGAGAGGAGAAACAAGACCCTAGTTGGATAAGCAAGGACAATACTTGAAGAGAAGACACTACCACATTATTTATGGGAAGAAGGAATCCCAAGTGCCATATATCATGTGAACATACTTCCATCCGAATCTCTTCAAGGTATGACCCCTATGAAGCTTGGAATGCTAGAAAACCAAGTCTAGGTCATTGCAAGGTATCTAGTTGTTTAGATTTTGTAGATGTACCTTCACAAATTAGAGGTAAACTAGATGAAAGGGCAACCAAGGCAGTATTGATTTGCTACGATTCAACTCCATTGGGATATAGGTTCTATAATCCATCCACAAAACAATTTAAAGAACATAGGTCATGGTATGGTGAGGACAAAAAGAAGGTAAGATTACCATTATGATCTTGGTTCTAATTTCCATACATTAAAAGGAAAGAAGGTAGAAAGCCTGATACTTATGTGCAAGATTAAAGAAGTGAATCTGATGATGATCAAGATGAGAAGGAAAGAGACTATAAGTTCTGGAAGTCAAGAGGAAAGGAAAAAATGCAAGAATGTGGAGAATGTTCCAAACACACTCCTAGAAGGTCAAAAAGGGAGAGAAAGCAACCTGAAAGGTATGGATATGACTCTATATTTGTAACAAAATGTTGTATTTATTTGACCAAAGATTGAATTTTAGAGGAACCTTCAACATATGAGGAAGCTCAGGCTAACCCTAATTAAGTTATGAAAGTGGAGGTAGAAGCGTTGATGAAAATGGAAACATGGGAGTTGGTTCCAATGCAAACCAATAATTAGGTAATAGGTTGGAGATGGGCAATAAGTTGAAAAGAAATTCAGATGTATCAATTTGCACGTACAAAGCTGGATTGGTTGCTAAAGTATATGCTCAAATTCAACACGTAGATTATGAGGAGACCTTCTCCTTAGTTTCCAAGATGATCACTATCAGAACATTGCTTAGTGTAGCATCTGCACAGAATTGGAAGCTACTTTAACTTGATGTGAAGAATGCTTTTCTCAATAGGTGCATCAATGAAAAGGTATACATATCACAACCTCCAAGATTTGAAAAGCCAAACTATCCTTCTTATGTATGCAGGCTCAAAAAGGCCTTATATGGATTAAAACAATAGAGCTTGGAATTTTAGATTGGTAACCTATCTACAAAATCAAGGTTTCAAGTCAAGACCTGCTACAATTCCATAGAGATTTCTACCTTACAAGTGATGAAGTTATGCCTACTCCAATATCCAAATGAGGACCTACACAAGAGGAGATAGAGAAACTCACACTGGTGTGCAAGAGATGCTCAAGCAAGGTTATATATCTTAAACTCTATCTTTGATTTCTTGTTACCACATATTAGAGGATGCGAAATATCTCAAGACACTTGGGATGCACTTGAGACCTTCTTTTCTGCTAGCACCAAAGCTAGGAAGAACCATCTATGGAATGAGTTCAACCAAATGAAGAAGACACCAAAGCAAACTTGTTGGAGTTTGAGGTCTATGGGAGCATGTGAACAACACAAGGAAGAAGAAGAAGCTTGGAGCACAACACGTAATACTAAATGTATTACCAAGAGAATGTACATACATTAAGTGACCTATTTAGGGCTATAGGCATATATACAAGTTGAGGGAAAAACCTCCTAAAGAGGGAAAAAAGTGCCCTAGTGGTCCTAGTGTGTTCACACACATCACTACCAAAATATATCAACGAATCCCCCCTAGGAGTGATGCAGTGAACAAGGAGCTAACACATGTATAAGGAAGTGCCAAGTTATGTGGAATCAATCCACAAAAGGAAGTAAGCCCAAAGCTTTGTGGAAAGCTTGAAACTTCACCCTAGGGAGAGCATTTGTGTAAAGGTCTACAATGTTCTCCTGTGTGGGCACATATGCCAAACTGATCTCTCTAGTAGAGAACCTCTCCCTCACAAAATGATAGTGCACCTAAGTGTGCTTAGTGCGAGCATGGAACATAGGTTTCCTCACAATTGACAATGCACTTTGATTGTCAGTGAAGATGGTGGTGGCAGAAGACTAACCAACTCCCAAATCAGCCATAAGGCATCTGAGCCACACACTCAACAGTCGCTGTGAAAGCTGCCCTATACTCAACCTCACAACTAGAAGTGGCCATAGTAGGCCGCTTCTTTCTCAACCAAGATATACATGAGCTACCAAGCATGAAGAAAAAACCCCTAGTGGACACATGAGTGCCATAGCAACCAACCCAATTAGAGTAAGAAAAAGCATGTAAGTCTGGTGATAGTGATCCCCCCTTGGGATAAAACAATCCAAGTAGCTGGGTACCACTCAAGTAGCGAAAGATGCACTTAACCACCTTCCAATGCTGGACACCTAAGCAATGCATAAACCTACTCATTTGTGAGACAACAAACTAAATATTTGGCTGAGTAATGCATAAATAAATCAGGCATCCAATAGCTTGTTGATAGAGAATAGCATCAAAATGCATCTCTAGCATCATAAAGAGTCAACTGTAAACCTATTTCCATAGGAGTGGCAATAGGTTTGCAGTCTTCAAGGCCAAAATTATCCAATAATGTGTCAATATATTTTGTTTGAAACAATGCTATTCCACCATCAACTTGCACAAATTGAATGCCCAAATAATGATGCAAATTTCCCAAATTTGACATTTCAAATGAGGCATGCAGATTAGCCTTAAAATCAGCAATATGCATCTCATTAGGACCAGTGAGCAGCATGTGATCAACATAGACAACAATGATCAAAAGCACATCATTTGCACACATAACATGTAAGGTGATCTGAGTTGAACTATTCTCAAAACCATGTGCAATCAAGTAGGCATGTATCTTTTCACACCAAGCATGTGATGCTTGCTTCAAACCATACAATTTCTTTTTCAACCTGCACACTTTGTTTTCGCTCCCTTTCTACACCAAAGCATTGGTCCAGAAAACATGCACTTCTTCATGCAAGTCACCATTCAAAAATGCAGTTGTAATGTCCAATTGTATTTACATTCCAACCATGATGAGCTGCAAGTGCACAAATGCTATGAACAGTAGTCATTTGACATCTAGGAGCAAAGGTCTCATCAAAATCAATGCCTCTTTCTTGAGCATAACCTTTTGCAACAAGCCTAGCGTTATACCTGTCAACTGTTCCATCAAGCTTATGCTTTAGCTTTTATACCCAGTTAGTGTCAATGGCTTTCTTGTCAGATGGCAAGTCACATAAATACTAGATACCTTTTTTCATAATAGCATCGTATTTTGATTGCATAGTAGCCATCAATTTTCTAAATTTTGTGCTTCATCAAACAAAAGAAACTCATTCTCATCACAAAGTCTAGAGGCAGCCATAGCATAGAAATCTGATGCAAAAGAAGCACTATGAGAGCATGGATGAGTGTGATATGATAGAGGTGCATCTAATTTTGAATCTCACAAATTTTTCACCAGCCATTTAGGCATAGCTTTTGCCTCTATATCACATCTCTCATCAACAAGTGCATCATGTAAATCTGCATCAGAAATGGAATGATCTACATCATCATGTGGAACTTGGGAAGGCTAAGAAATTGCCTCACTTGGACCAAGACCAAGCTATCCACTTGTAAAAAGAGGTAGCAAAGTGTCATAAACATCTTTGGAGCTAACAGATGTCTCCTTAGTACGTGAAAGTAATGGCTAAATTTCATCTTCCACAGTGCTAACCAAAATGTGTTTAGTCTATGGATGATATAGATGATAGCCTTTGATCTCAAAACTGTAAACAAAGATACATTTCACTACTTTATCATCCAATTTCTTGCATTGTTGTTCAAGTAGCAATGCATATGCCAGATAACCAAAGACACCTAGATGAGCAACAGATGGCTTGCGACCATGAAAAGTGTCATATAGAGCAATAGATTACAATGCTTTAGTGGGACACCTGTTGAGTATATATGCTATACACATAACAACTTCAAGCTAGAAACTATGTGGTAAAGCCTTACTCTTGACCATACACCTTGCCATCTCCATGAGTGACCTATTCTTCCTTTCAAAAAATCCATTCTATTGAGGTTTATATGACACTGCACACTAATGTTTTATCCCACATTCAACTAGAAATGCATTCAAATTAGAAGACATATATTCCCTACCTTGATTAGAATGGAGGGTGCCCATTTTACATGCTCATAGATTTTCAGCCAAAACTAGAAACTATTTGAAGTATATAAACACTTTGGACTTTGCTTTCAATGTATATACCCATGCATGTCTGGAAAAATTATCAATGAAATTCACGAGGTAAAGGTAGTTCCCCAAAGAAGGTCTTTGCATAGCATCAAAAACATCACTGTGAACAAGTTACAATTTTTTAGTAGCTTGTACTGAACCATCTTTTGGGAAGGAGGAATGTTGCATTTTGACCAAAATACAACCTTCACAAACATGTTTACAAGGTGCCTCAAGTTTGGACAGAGAGGACATCATTTCAGATTTTTGCAGGCATAGCAAGCTAGCAAAATTTAGACGACCAAAGCCTGCATGCCAAAGCTTTGCATCTGACATAGCCTGAGAACCTTGAATTGCACATGTTGAATCATTCACAGATTTTGCATAATCTAGGAGCTTATACAACTCATGATATAAATTCCAAAAGAAATAATGATATCACCATTGATAGATCATGAATTTATACATATGCCATCAATAAATTTCATAACCAAGCCGATCTTGATTAATGCTGAAATTGATAACAATTTTTTCTTGATCCATAACACAAATAAAGCATCCAAAAATGTAAAAGAACTACCATCAGTAGTATTCAAAATGATCTTACCAACTTCCATGACGGGATAAGAGGATTTGATGATGCATGTGACAATATTCCCTATAGGGGAAGGCTCAAGTGAAATGAAGAAACTGTGCTATGAGGTAATATGTTTGGTTGCCCCAGTATCAAAGTACCAAACATCTGAGTCTACTTTAGACATACACTATTCATGAGAAGACGGATCATAACTGCAAACAATAGTAAATGCCCATTCTTCATTCTACACAAGTTTTGAAGACTCTAATTTGAATGTAGAGGCTTCTTCAATAATCATTCCAGCCTCCTTTTTCTTTGCCTCTTTTGCGACTACTTTTGGAAAAATCTTTATTAAATGATCACATCCTTTACAATATTTGCAAAATAATTTCTACTTTTTTTTTCTTCTTGTCTCTATCATCCTTCTTTGATTGTGTAGAATTAGCAGATTTTTTTTTTTTAATATAAAGGAAGTTCGGCATTAGCCTACTCTCCCGGACTTGAATTAAATAAAGGAAAGTACAAGAGAAGGGGACTAGTGCCCACGGGACCCCCCAAATCCCACAAAGCAGGGGAAGCTTTTACAGAGCTTAGATGGCATTACAAAGAAGGTTAATTACCCTCTCATCACCCCCATGTGGGGCCCACTTGGGTTTAAACTTGTTATCGATCAAAAGGAGTACTTGATGATGCCTAAAGGGGGGGGGGGGTTTACAGTTGACAATCCTTTTGCCAAGGAGGAACAGCGATTTCTCAATTGATCACTCCTTGGGGGAGTCACCGAAGTTGAAAGCACATCTTTCCCGCCAGATTTTCCATAGGACCTCCCCTCTGATCACGTTCCAGAGAGTCGCGGAGCAGCCGATCGCTTCTCCCAGCAGGGCTTGCTGCCAACTGAGACGTTTTTGAAGTCTAATTCTCTTTCCAACCACCTACCAGAGTCTGTTGGAGTTGGGGCAGGTAAAGAAGATGTGTGAAACATCTTCAATAGACCGGTAGCAGCGTTTGCACCAGGGAGGGATCCCACAAATTTTGCTAGCCTTAAGGTTGGTCCAGATTCCATGATGAAGAATTTGCCATAAGAGGACATACTTTTTGATTTCTATGAGGGGGTGCCAGATAGCCATGAACTTCATGTCCCACCGAAGCCGCGTCCATGACAGACACCACTTTTTGTTGAGGTTAACCTGATAGTCGATCGTTTCTTTGATGTTCGGGATTTTTGATAGGCTATTCCCATTGTGCCATTTGAGACCAAGCGAGCTCAACATGTCGTGTCCCATGAGAATGCGAACTTTGTGTCGGTCCCAGGCGAGACATCTGCTTTGCAAAGTGTTCCATTCTTCATGCGAAATGTTGATGCTAGGGTCAATATCCTCAAAGTTGATCCAGCGGTTGGTGTCTTGTTTCCAGAGATGTTTCCATTTTTTGAAGCCTTTGTTCCATAGCTTCTTGGCATTTTGAATGTTCCAAGATTCCACACTCCGGATGCCATGGATCGGAAACCAGATAGAGTCGTTTTGTCTGATACCGGCAGCCCACTTCCAGTCTTCACTTATTCTTGTGAAGCTTTTGACTTTATTCCAACTCTTCCAAAGGGAGCACACCAGATTAGAGCCTTTCGGGAAGACGGGGATCGGGGAAAACAGCAAGGTCAAGATGTCAAGATTCTTCCAATTTGGGAAACCCATGAGCGCCAACTCATTCTTGTTTCTGAAGATCAACTTGGCCCACGAGGCCTCCCCGTTGCACCAAGCCTTAATCATCCATTTGGCCGACAGTTTGTTAGCCATGCACCCAATGTCCAAGATACCAAGTCCCCCATTATCTCTATGGCTGGTGCAGATGGACCATTTGATTTTAGGCACCCCCCTCCTATTGGGGTCGCCTGTCCAAAGGAAGTTTCTACAAATACTATCCAGTTTGGACAGATCTTGCTCTTTCGGTCTCCAACAAGAAAGGAAATAAATGGTAGATGATAAGAGGAACGTGTTGATAACCATAGCACGACCAACAAGATTGATTTGCATACCTCTCCAATAGTTAAGCTTGTTTTCGAGTTTGGCAAGCACCCAGTTCCACCGCTGTTCCATAGAGACGCCAAACCCCAAGGGAATCCCAAGAAGCCGAAAAATTTGGCCCTGCGGAATGATTTGACAGCCATGATCAATGAGAAGGTTGGGCTGTGACCCACCAATAGCTCTAAAGGCGATCTTAGAGTGGTTGATTATGGATCCAGAGGCTTCACAAAAAGTAGCAAGACACTTCTAGAACGTCTCCAGGCTGGTACTATCATTGTGAACAAAAGCGTTCATATCATCGGCAAAAAGTCTCATGGTGATCTGACTGTGGTCATGCGGCAAACGAAGGCCTTTAATGTTACCAGCTTCCACCTGATGCTCCACCAGCCTGCTAAGCCCTTCCGTGGCAATGGCAAAGAGAAGGGGAGCCAATGGGCACCCTTTTCTGATAGATCTTCTAAGTTTGATCACCTTTGAAAGTTTTCCATTAATGTTAATTTGGGTCGATGCGTTTCCGAGAAGGGTCGCGATCATCTTGGTGAATTTCTGACTACATCCAAGATCTTGTAGCGACTGTAGAATATAGTCCCATTCTAGCCTGTCGTAGGCTTTATCAAAGTCGATCTTGAGGAATACAACTTCTTGTTTAGACTCATTTGCAAATTCAAGACCTTCCCAGATATCTATAATGGTTTCCAAAATTGACCTGCCTTTGATGAAACCTTTTTGGTCCTCGCTTAACCACGCTCTCAAGTGGCAAGAGATTCTGTTTGCAATGACTTTGGCGATGATCTTGTATCCTGTTTGGAGCATTGTAATGGGACGCCAGTTCTCTATTCTGTTCTTTTCCCCTTTTTTGTGTACTAACTTGATAATGCCATTGTTGAGACAAGAAGGAAGCGCGCCAAACTTGAGTGCCTCTTGCCAAACCAAATGAAGAGGGAAGGCAACCACCAACTTGAAGGATTTAAAGAACTCATTAGTGAGCCCGTCGGGTCCCGGGCTTTTACCTGAAGGGAGGGCATCAATGACCTCAATGATTTCGGCTTGAGAGATAGAGGCATGAAGCAGAGAGTGAAGGTTGAGTGGTATCCTGTGGGGGGAAACCCTAGATATGGCTGCCATACAGTCCCTTCTATGGTGGGAGAGGGGGTTTGAGGTCCCCAGGAGTCTCGTGAAGTGCCCTTCAATGATCCCAAAATTATCTTCTTCCGTATTGCATACATTGCCATTTGCGTCTAGCAATAAGGGGATCGATTCTCTGTTGTGTTTCCTTTTGAGGATACGGCACATCTCTTTGGTGGGTTTGTCGGCTTTGCCAGCCCACCACTCCTTGAAGAAAATTTGCAAATTTTTCCTTTGTATCTCTTCCTCGTATCTCAGCAGCGCTCTGATTTTTCGAAGTCCTTTCTGGGCTTGAGATTTTCCTTTATTCACTTCCTCCTCGAGCCGCCAGAGTCTATGATAAAGAGCTTCTCTACGAGCCCGCCGCACAGTCTCTAGCATCTTCCTGGATCTAATCATGATCTGTCGTGACTTATCGACCGCACTTCTCCAACACTTGGCTGGGGACAAGCCAGAGGCGAATGCCTCCTTCCACACATCAGAAATTTCTTGATGGACGGAGGGGAGAGAGAAGGAGGGCACACTGGCATGGAACCAAGGAGCCTTACGGATCTTGGTGGGGGGTTGAAAAGTGATGATGATCGGGTAGTGATCAGAGATGGTGAGGTCGGTGCGTTGCGAGAGGGAAGGGTGGCCCCACTGATGAGTAAAACTCTGAGAAATGTAGCATCTATCAAGTCTAGGTTTCCTCAGGTCCTCGCCTGCTTGGAGATTTGACCAAGAAAAGCCATTCGAGTCTTTGATTTCGACCAAATCCAAGTGTAGTTTAGTTTTGTCCCACGTTTCTTTCTCCCGACTATCGATGACCCTACCCTTGCCCATCCATCTGTCCATAGGGTCCTCTACCATGTTGAAGTCACCACAAATAAGCACGTTGTGAGGGAGCGAGTCCAAGGAGGCCCAAGTGTTAAGTCTCTCTAACTCCCCATTAGGGGCATACAAAGAAACTAAAGTAAAACAAAAGGGAGCACCGAAAGAAACAGCAATCCATCGATGGCATTCATCTTCAATGGAGTTCTCAAGCTTTTCAAACCAGAGTTGATTAATACCGATTACCGTTCCACCGGACCCCCGCTGATGCGCCGTTGAAATCCAAACATGGGTCGAGGAGACATGTCTAAGCCGTTTCTGGAGGTCTTCTCCGTCAATTTTAATCTCTTGAATACATATAAAATCTGGGTTTAGGCTAATGTCGCGAAGCCATTGACCAATGATGATCGCTCTTGAGGGGTCGGTTAGCCCTCTAGCATTTAACGAGATGATGATCATTGTCGTAGTGAGCCCTCTTTGCGGGAGGGAGCTTTGTCCTTTCTTTTCTTGGATTCATCTTTCTTTTTCGCTCGGATCGGATCCCGAGTTAGCAATAGGTTCTTGTGGGGGCTTTTCCACGGTAACTCCATAGGTTGTTTTCCTTTGCGGGATGCCTCCTGCTGGGAAGAACTGGGCACCGTTTTCAGCTCCGTTTCCGGAATAGTCGATCCGATGATGGAGCTTTCACTATCCATGTTATCTTCGTCGCTAGTAGTAACTCCATAGGTTGTTTTCCTTTGCGGGATGCCTCCTGCTGGGAAGAACTGGGCACCGTTTTCAGCTCCGTTTCCGGAATAGTCGATCCGATGATGGAGCTTTCACTATCCATGTTATCTTCTTTGCTTGTAGTGTAGCCCTCCTGCAAGGTTTCTTTACTGTCAGGGATCTCTAGGCCTTTGACGTCGGTGTCCACCTCAAGTTGGTTCCCACCTGGGTAGTCAAACTCATTGATGTCCTTTTCCAGATTGCAATACAAGTTGCTGGAGGGGGTAACTGACATGTTGTTTCGCTCAGAAGTTGCCCTAGGGCTTCTTTTCCTTCTTCTTCTGACTTCGATGAACCCGTCTGCATCAACTTCTGGATTAAGGGGGCCCTTGAATTCCTCAACTTTTGTCGAGTGATTCAATGCACCATTGCTATCTTGAGCATTTTTGGGGGCTTCTTGATTTCGCTTGCTTTTTTGTCTCAAAGGGCAATCTTTAATTCTGTGACCTTGTTGGCCACAACGAAAGCACGCGTTGGGAAGGTTTTTGTAACTGATGTCTTGCTCCCATACATCCCCTTCGCCCAAGTCCAGTTTGATCTTTGATGGAAGTGGCAAACTGAGGTCAGCCTCGACACAGATTTGAGGGTGCCACCGAGCGTTGAACGAGTGTCTTGCACCTTCATAAATGAGACCACCAATGTCCTCGCGTGAGGCCAACGGCTTGCCGATAGGAGAAACGATGTCCCACACGAAGTTGTACAAGAAGTATGGCAGGTTAGGGAGCTCAACCCAGAGAGGGTACCGAAGCGATTTCGATTTGTCGGGAGTAAAATCAGGGGACCATCTGAATAAGCACAGGGTCGCCCGGCCGAGTTGCCAAGTTCCGACACTAAGGGCTCGAAACGCCATATCTTCATTTTCAAAGACTAGCAGCAAGTGGCTTGCCGGTAAGAACTGACACTTACAAACAACTAGCCCGCGGGGGAACCACTCGTTGCGAAGCCACTGTCGCACAGTTTCGAGCGGGGGCTTAGGGCCGAACATTTGGCCGACGAGGCAAACTTTCTTGAGCTCCTCCTGAGTTGACAGAATTGCGGATCTACTGAGGGAGACCAAGGGGGGTTCAGCACTCTCAAAGGCCCCTAAGGCCAGGTTATCGGTCTCCCCGGGAGGAGGGGCCAGGTTACTTCTCACAAGAGAGGGGGTCGCCAAATCCATGACAAAAGAGGGACACCCCGAGAATGAAGATCTTTCTTCAAGAAGAGATACACACTTTCTCGGAAAAAGGGCAAAATCACGACCAAGCCTTCCCGACTCAAAACTCAGCAAAAGCGAATACTAACCTTTTTAGTTTACTCACTACTTTTTTTCTTTTTACTTTTTTTTCTTTCTTTCTTTACTCTATTTTCTTTAAAAAGAACACTTGAAAAGCCTGCCACGCGGCAGTCAGGTAGAGAGAAAGAGCTCTTTCAAGGAAAAGAAAAACAAAGACACCGCTACCACGGGCCACGAGCACACCACTATCTTGAATGTTTAGCACTAAAGAAGCAACAGGTTTGCTGGTCTTCCCTCTCAACAAGAGCGACCCGTCTAAAGTGAACAAATCAAAAAGAGGTTTAGAGAACAAAAATCGAAAGCAGCGGCCAGCTCATCTGACCGCCAAACAGTCCATGACGATACCACCAACTAAGACCCCGTGACGATATTGATAAACAAAACTGGAGAACGCGATACAGGGCAGCAAGAAGCGATACGATAGTGGGGAGCGATCGGGCGAAGCGCGATACACGCGATACACATGGCGAACCTGGCCCCTTACGATACACTAGGAACAAAACTGGCGAACGCGAAACAGAGCAGCAAGAAGCGATACGATACTGGGGAGCGATCGGGCGATGCACGATACACAGGGTTCGGGCGATACCACTAGCCCCTAGGGCTGCGAGAGTCCGATCGTGTCGACGACTCACCCCTCAACCCATAGGGGAGGGGGAGTAGGCCACGATGACGCCACAAGCAGGCCGAGCTAGCACAAGAAACGCCGAAAACAAGCAGGCGGAACTAGAACTTCAGCATCTCCTTGGAGACGCCGGAAAAAGGTCTAATGTCGGCTATCAGCTACAGCTTCAGCAACCATCAGGTTCAGTTACAGCTTCTCGAACTCAAACGGGGTTATGGAGCTTCATTACTGCACGAGCGATCTTCGCCAGTCTCCGCCCAACTTTCCTACTGTGCGTGTGAAGTTTTACCGTGCGACTATTTGCTTGGAGCTCAAATATCGGCCATAATGTTGTTGCTGTGTTGACGCTCCATCTCCAAGAAAAGCGCTATTTGAAGGTTTCCATTGAAGCTGCAGAGATACACCGCTTAAACGAGCTCCATCTGAACTAATTATTAGTAGATTTTTGCTTACTACCTTTGCCCTTTTGATTAGCCAAGAAATCTTGATCTACAACATGTATAATGGATGTGTTCTGCCTAGAATATTCTTCTTGCAATCGAATAAAGACTAACTCCTCAAATGTTAAGGCATTTGGATTTCCTTTCATCATCAATCAAAGAGTAGAATAAAAAATCTGATATGAATGTAGAAGACAATTCAGAGCAGTCTACACAACTGAATTGACAGGCAAGACTTCATTATTAAAAATCAACTGGTCCTTCAAATCTTTGATCTTTGTCAAAAAACTATCCATGGAATCTCCTTCATTCATTTGATCACTCTCCAACTATTTTCAGAGATAAGCAACATGAGCTTCATTCCTTACGTGGTATAAAGTGGTAAATTTATCTCGAGAATCATTTACTATTTTGCAGGAGTGAATGTGAGGAATAATGGCATGTTTGAAAGACAAGGCTATCAATGCATGTTCTTGAGCATCCCTGCCATCCCAAAAAGTTTGTTCTATAGTAGGTGTAGCAGGAACCATAACACAAACTGGAACCTAAAGAATATCACTATCTTCAATGCCATCTGCATCACCTTATATAACTATATTTTCAGGTGTAATAGGACATTTTTTAACACCCCACACAATATTCCATAGTCCTTTTACAACCAATACATGATGCATCATATAAGCCCATAATGGGTAATTGGTACCATCCAACTTATCCTCAATAGCCAACATACAGAATACATCACTACTTTCAACCATGGCCACTAACCAAAATACCTTGATGCATAAAAATGACTATATCTCAAAAGGTTGAACAAAACTACCTTGTCAAGTTCTACTAAACTTGTAGCAGACTTTGAAAAGCCTATACTAGCGAACTGAAACTTGTATATATCTTTGGCACAAAAAGATTAAATTGCCTGCACAAGCTCTGTGATAGTGCATTCGGAGGCCAAAACGAGCCCTGAGTATGCTCACCAATTTTCATGTGATTTAGAGACTATGATTGGAGGGGTGTTGACGATGTCCTCGATGAAGTGACAACTTGCTATGATACCAATTGTTGGAGTTTGAGGTCTATGGAAGCATGCAAACAACACAAGGAAGAAGAAGAAGAAGCTTGCAACACAACACACAATAGGTATAGGCATATATACAAGCTAGGGGCAAAAACCTCCTAAAGAGGAAAAAAAGTGCGCTGGTGGTCCTAGTGTGTTCACACACATCACTACTGAAATATATCAATAAAACTATCACTGAGTTTGTCACCAAGGTCAAGGATTTTATAGATGAATTAGCATCTATTGAAGAGCTTACCAAAGTAGAGGCTATCATAAGGGTAATTATGAATGGAATCATAAATGACAAGCAATGACAATCCTTCACAAATACATACAATGTTATCATGGATGTGCAAACTCTAGATTTCAACATATTACTTGGACAACTCGTCAATCAAGAGGCCAACAACAATCTAAAGGAAGGTAACTCTAATCAAGGTAATTCAATGAGTGCTCCTTATGCAGACAAGAAAGATAAGAAGCACAAAGGAAAGAAAAAGGAAGATGATAATGAGGAGATTTCCCAAGCTAACTATACAGACAAGAGCAAATGGAAAGGGAAGAAGAAAGGAGCAAAGCATGATGAGTCAAACAGATAGGATGTTCAATCTTGTGCCATTTGTAACAAGACCAATCACACCATTCAGTGTTGCTGATTCAATGGAAGGACTAAGAAAGGAGGTGGTAGAGATGGACACAAGTTCAACAATAGCAATAAAAGACACAATAGAAGAGACTTTGAAAAATACTCAAAAGATCAATCACATGAAGATTCATTGCTTCTAATTAATCTGAGTCACAAAGAAGGTAAAGAATATGAACATTTGTTCCACATAGATTCAAGTTGTTCAAACCATGTTGTAGGCAATGTTTCTCTTCTATCTGACTTGGAAAGTCAAAAGCATAAGCATGAAGTACAAACAAGGGATGATACCAAGCACAATGTGGAGAAGATAGGTAATACCAAAGCTCCCAATGGTAGGATAAACATTCTGAATAAGGTTCTTGGTGTATCCATTATCACTAAAAACCTAGTAAGTATAGGCCAAATAGTTGAAAAAGGCTTGCAAGTTAGGTTAATCTAACAGAGCACTTTTGTGGAATATTCATGTCAAGGCTTCAAGAAGATAGCCAAAGATGAGAAGCGTGATAGAATGTTTACTTTTGAAGTAGGAGAAACCCAGAACATACATCTATCTAATTTTGGGTTTGAAACCCTAAGTGAGCTTGAGGTATGGCATAAGAAACTTTATCATGTGAATGAAAGAACCTTAAAACTCATATGAAGGGATCGAAGTGTTCTAGGACTGCCAAATATATCAAAGCAACACATCATCAATAGATGTGATGCTTGTAAAATTGGGAAGGCACAAAAACAACCTTTCGACCACAATGACTACATCCACAACAATCTTTTGGACGTTGTACATGCTGATCTGTGGGGACCAAGTCAAGAACCTTCATTAGTAGGCTCATTGTGTCTCATTTGTTGATGATCACACTAGGTGAATAATTCTATAACCCATTATGGGCTTATATGATGCACCATATATTGGTTGCAAAAGGACAGTGGAACATTGTGCAGGGTGTTGAAAAATGTCCTATCACACCTGCAACTGTTACAATTGCAAGTATTGATGCTGATGCAAAAGGTATCGAAGATGATGATATTCTGCATATTCCTATTTGTGCTTCGATTTCTGCTGCACCTACAGTAGAGCAAATTCGTTGGGATGGCAGAGATGCCCAGGCACATGCATTGATAGCTTTGTCTGTCAAACATGCCATTATTCCTCACATTCGCTCTTGCAGAATAGCTAAGGATGCTTGAGATACACTTACCACATTGTACCAAGCTAGGAATGAGGCTCGTGTTGCTTACCTCTGAAAATAGTTGGAGAGTGAGCACATGGATGAAGCTGATTCTATGGACAGTTTTCTAACAAAGATCAAATACTTGAAGGCACAATTGATTTCTGCTGATGAGGTTATACTAGATAGCTCACTTGTGCAGACCGTTCTGAATGGCCTTCCTGATTCATATCAGAGTTTTGCTTCTACTCTTCGATTGATGATAAAAGGAAATCCAAATTCCTTGTCATTTGAGGAGTTAGTCTCTATTTTGTTGCAGGAAGATCAGTCCAGGTAGAATAGGTCCATTATGCATGTTGGAGATCAAGCTTTCCTGGCTAGTCTAAAGGGCAAAGGAAAATGGAGCTCTTCAACTAGTAAGCAGAAATCTGCTAATTCTGCACAATCAAAGAGGGAAGGCAAAGATGAAAAGAAATAAAAAAAGCAGAAATTGTTTTGCAAGTACTATAAAAGAAATGATCATATCATAAAGAACTATCCAAAATTGGCTGCTAAAGAGGCAAAGAAGAAAGAGGTTGGAATGGTTGTTGCGGAGATCTGCTAATCTTGTGCAGGAAGAAGAATGGGTGTTTACTACTGTTTGCAATTTTGACCCATCTTCTCATGAGTAGTGCATGTCTGTAGTAGACTCAGATGTTTGGTACTTTGACAATGGGGTGACCAAACATATTACCTCGCAGTGCAGTTTCTTCTCCTCACTTGAGCCTGCCCCTACAGGGAATACTATTACATGCGCCAACAACCGCTCTTATCCTATTATGGGAGTTGGTAAGATCATTTTGACTACTACTGATGGTAGTTCTTTCACTTTGTCAGATGCTTTGTTTGTGCCAGGGATCAAGAAAAATCAGTTATCAGTTTCTACATTAGCCAAGATTGGCTTGGTTGTGAAATTTGTTGATGACAGATGTACAGTTCATGATATGTCAAATGGCGACGTGATTATTGCTTCTGGCATTTTATGTCATGGGCTATATAAGCTCATAGACTATGAAAGATCTGTAAATGATTCGGCATGTGTAGTACATGATTCTCAAGCTATGTCAGATGCAAACCTTTGGCATGCACACTTTGGTCATTTGAATTTTGCTAGTTTGCTATGCCTACAGAAATCTGAAATGGTGTCCTCCTTGCCCAAAGTTGAGGCACCTGGAAAACATGTTTGTGAAGGCTGTATTTTGGGCAAAATGCAATGTTCCTTCTTTGTTAAAGATGGTTTAGTTTGGGCTACTCAGAAATTGCAGCTTGTACATAGTGATGTCTATGGTCCTATGCAGACACCTTCTTTTGGAAATTATCTTTATTTCATGACTTTCATCAATGATTTTTCCAGGCATGCATGGGTATATCCATTGAAGGCAAAGTTCAAAGTGTTCATGTGCTTCAAATGGTTTTTGGTTTTGGCCAAAAATCCTTCAGCATGTGTTGCGGAGCAAAGAAGAGTAGAGATGCAGAGAAAAAGAAGGGCCCCAAAATTTTTCCGATTTGGAAACTTTATTTTTTGTAACATAGTCACCATGTAATATATTTCTCGATGTAAATGCATTAGAGGAGTCCTCTAGATGCATAAGCCCAAATCCTTGTAACATAACTCTTATAAATTAGTAGAAAATTAGTCTTTTAGTCAATAAAGTGCGAGTCTCTTATGTGAAAAGACCATTTTTAGGGCACAAATATATAAGTCATTTTGTGACTCTTTGTAAAGACTTCTGGCCATTCTGAGAATCAAGAGCACAGAATTTCGAATTTGTGTATTCTCCTCTATATATCTTCTTCCTTGTGAGATTGCATGCATGCCTGTGACTTGAAAAGAGTGCTTTGAAGTGTTGTCTATCGATGGTAGTGCTTGTTTGCTGTTGGTCATGTGTGTGCGAAGTGTAGGAAGTGCTAAAGCATAGGTAGGTCATTCTTGTGGCTTAGTATTTTGCCCATAGATTGAAGCAGAAGTGTTAGAATCGAGTGAAAATACGACCATTGGATGCGTCTTCTCGAGAGCTTGCTTTTGCCACTAGTTTTAGTTTGCACCTTTGGAGGAGCACATATGCAGGAAGGTACAATGAGTTTAATGAAAATGGCTAAAATCTCTTTTGCTTTGCATTATTATCAAGTTAAAAAAAAATTACTTTATATTTCCATCCTTACTTATGCAACCACTGGAGGTGTTACTGCTAGTTTTGGGATGTTAGGAGATATAATTATTGCCGAATGCTATTCGCTATATTCCGGGTTTGGAGCTTAGAGAAAAGCTTGATTTACTGTTGGCTGCTGCTCTAAGTGTCGTGACACCATAGCTGACCATGAAAGCTTTGAGTGTGATAGTTTACACTTGTCGGCACCTTTGTTAGTTCACATTTTCATTGACTGTCATTTGAATGCATGTCCTCATACACTCGGCTAGGTTATGATACTTCTTGGATTGATAATTAAAGCATGAATCCCCACTATATGCACTTGTAGGGGGGTTGAGGTATAGTCTCTTTATCCTCAAGTCCCTAAGTCGATACTTAGGTACACACGTTTTTTTCCACCGTTGCCGGGGAGTGTCGAATCAAATCGAGGAATTTGTGTGATGATGAAAGCTCTTAGCATTGAAGTGAGTAGAGGAGTTGTGAATTTCTCTTTCTTGGTAAGTCACTTTCATCTGCACTTACTACTTCTCACTTTTGGAGTGTGTGTAGTGAGTTCTTAGT
The DNA here is from genome assembly GCA_020310875.1 of Ceratopteris richardii. Taxonomy (NCBI): domain Eukaryota; kingdom Viridiplantae; phylum Streptophyta; class Polypodiopsida; order Polypodiales; family Pteridaceae; genus Ceratopteris; species Ceratopteris richardii. The sequence goes on from CM035422.1 coordinate 152,495,272, forward strand.
TAGGAAAGTGAGTTAGAGAGAAGTTAGAGTAGGTAGTAGGAACGAAGGGAGTTAGTATAGGTAGAGAGGTTCAATTTCCAAGTTCTTTTTTTTTTCAACCATTTTCAGTTTTTGTACCCTATAGAGGCTTAAAAGCCAAAAGGAAGCCATTTTGAAATTACTTGTATTTGCTTATGTGTGAAAAAATTCAGGTGTCGTGATCTCCCAAGGTCGAGTGTTGAGTGTCATCTGAATAGCAAGTGTCATGTGTTGTGCTAGTGAATTTAAGTGATATCTCATCCAGGAGACTCCAAATTAAGAAAAAAAATACATACAAATCTACAGATTTTGACAAGAGTACTTGGAGCCAAGGTCTATCTAGACTCAGATAGAGCTATTAGTGAATGAACTTGAGATCGGGAAGAGTCCTAGGAAGCCAAAGGAGTGCGGTATCATTTGTAGGAAGTGTAACCGAGCCTAGTATTCATTCCCATTATTCCGAAACCTCGAATGATTCTAAAGAAGAAACCATTATGGCCTCCGAGGACATGCACAACTTTGTACCAATAGCAGGCCTAATGTCTATCATTGAGGGAGAGTACAGAACCTCAGAATATGTGAACACCAATCAACATGACCTACCCATCTACATAGATGGATTGAATAGATCAGTGGCTAGGATGAAGAAAGCCAGAGATGCTCAGATAGTGCCTAGACCAACAGTCAAGTACGTGGGAGGATTCCATATGGATAAAAGAGGGATTATGTATGTAGTCACGGAGCATCCAAAAAACATCAACGAGCAAAGGGAAGAAGATAATGCCCAAAACCTTAATGGAGAAGGACAAGAAGAATAGGTGTTAAACCCTAGAGGGAAGTCCATTGTAATTAGGGTTTTGAGAGGAGACCTAATTCCCTAAGATGATTCCTTAATGGATGTCTACATGGTGAATGGGATGGATCATTTACTGAAAACCAACTCTTCATTATGGGAAGAAGTAACAAATCTAGCCACCATCTATGAGTTACAGGATCCTGAAAACCTCACTCACATTACTTACTTAGACAAGAATCAGAGAAGATATTGCCCCATGACTAAATTGGAGAGAGCTAGGCTGAGATATCAGAACATTTCTGTATTCCCACCTAGGGATCAGACCACTACTTCTCAAAACCCCCAAGGAACTTACCAAAATTCATCTTATCAACATTCAGGCCAGACACAATAGCAGAGCATTCCAGTTAGACCTAAAGTCCTGTTTGCTACACTAGGTGATAACTCCAACTATTGACCTCTGTCACATCATGGGGGTTGTGAGAACACCTCTTGGGTGAGGTGGCAGAGATGCCACTTGGCACCAACAAGGACTTATGTCATATAGTAGAGGAATTAAGAGATATTGACTATGACTCATTATCATAGGTAAGAAGAGCTCGGCGGTCGGGTGGATGAACGAAACAAAAAGCTCTGTGTGTCGACGGCCGTTCGCAAGAAGCCATGGCAAAAATGATGAAGCGCAGAAGCGCAACATAACACTGGTATCAGAGCAGGAAATCGAGCCAACGTTTCAGCGCGTGCAGCCGACGGGTATTGAACCCTCACCAATGCCTTGGGAGGCTTTTGCTTTACCCACGACACCTAGTGCTTTTGCTCATAGTCGACGGTCAGTGCGTACACATAGACGCACGCAGATTCACCTTGCCCGTCAGCTACACAGATATTGCCAAACTATCAATGGCTTCATCTGCATCTTCGAGAGCATTGAAGATCGTGCGTGCAAATTGCCAAGCTACTGAAGGAGGGGAGCACGCAGTTTCCCATTCCTTCAAGACGAAGAAGACGAAGGGAGGGGCAACCAGTTTGAGGACGAAGGGGAGGATGACCCAGTTTACGGACGAAGGGGAGGGACACTCCGTCTGAGAGTAGACAGGACTTCTAAAACACAGATGCGCTCATAAAGCAGAAGTTTAAGGTCCCAAGGAACCTTATGACCAAAGATGGGATCTACCGAATCTATTTTCTACATCCATAATATGAAGATGAAGATAAGAAGATTGCTCTTCAAAATCTTCCTCGACATTTTAGCAAGGAGGAGGAGTATGGCTTCAAGTTCCAGGTTTGGGTATTTTTGCATTCCTGTAAGAAATTTTCATTTTTGAAAATGATAATGAAGCATTAGGAGGGCCGAGTTTTTGGAGGGAAATCATATGTATGGAGAGTATGAGATATGTACTCTCACCTAGAGTCAAGGATTCCCTTAAAATACAAGAAAGGGTAAGCTTTAGGAGCTTCCAAAGTAGCGTATTTTTATGATTTTTACATAAATTTCAGGAGCTATTTTTGATAAATAGCCATTTTTGGAAGGCAAAAAGAGGAGGAATTTTTCATAGTTTTATGGAAAAAACCATGCACACTTATAGTCTAGTGTATTGACTTCCATATACGATCAAGAAATCCATAAGATACCTCAGTTGGATGGGAGTTTGAAGCTCCACAAAACCCCCTTCCATCACAGTTTGACAAAAATTTCAGCACCTAAATCTGAGAAATTCCCATTTTGGAAGAGGGAAAAAGAGGTGCGATAGTTACGGATGGATGGGAAAAAGTATATTTACTGAGAGTATGGTGTATGGACTTCTTAGGCGAATCATTAGATTCATCAAAATGATAAGTTAAAGAGGAATTTTAGTTCCTCAAAGACCCCCTTCCCGCACTTTTTGGAAAATTTCAGAAATTAATCTTTTGCCAAACTCCACTTCTCGGAGTAAGAAAAAAGATCATTTAGAGGCTTCCCATGGATTATTGTATATAATCCAAGAGAAATCCACATTTAGAGTGGATTAGAAGCTTGCTAAGAGCTCCCAATTAAGTTTTTGCATAAAAGCAAAATCTTGATTTAGGCCTCTTTTGGGGAGTGAATTAGCATGCACCAAGGGAGGATTTGGAAGAGTGAAAATAGGCCTAAGCATCTTCATATACCACTCTCTGAGATTATGGAGAGAATTTTAGCATTTGCTTAATGGAAGAATGCTTTTAGGCACCCCAAAAATCACATTTTTACACTTTTTCCAGCCCCTCCAACAGTCCACTAGTTTGTCATGTCCCATTTGGAATGGCCATATCTTGAGCTAGGAAACTCCAAATTGGACGTGCTACGGCTCGTTTCGAAGAGCACAAGGTCTACTTTCAGTTTATGAGAAAAAAATTTGGAAAGTAAAAATTTTTGCAGGTCTGAACAGGTCTGCAAAATCTGAACAGTTTTTGGCGACTACCTTCCGGGAGCCATATCTTTCAAACCGGGAAGGCAATTTGAGTAATTTCACTTCGACCTATTTGCACATGGTTTATATTTCAGTTTATGAAAAATTGCAGGTCCTAAAGTGGTTTTTGCAGGTCTAAAGAAGGATTACTAATGCATTTTTGAGCTAAATTTGCATTATTTTTGTAATCACTTGACCATATTCTATGTTTTGGGGAGTGTTCCGATGTTTTCGGACACTTCAAAGTGTATGTTAGGACCTGAGGAGGAAGGTGCAGAGGTCTCGAAGCTTATCGAGAGCGATTGGATGCATGCAATTCCAAAATCAGACTACTCAGGGACGTATATTTTATGCTTTCTGGCATTTTATTTATGTTATGGCATGTCTGTATTTACATGCATGAATGGGATTGCATACATCAAGTGTTGATCATTGTTTAAGCTCTTAAAAGTATGGATCAACATGCAGGGAGTATACTTTTTGGTTGTTTGCAGGAAAGAAGATTACAGAAACCATATGGCTATGCAACACCGGGAATGGTTGCTAGCAAATATTTTTGTGTTTTTGCAGGTCATGGAATCCATACATAAGTTTATGGCGTGCATGCCATGGGCCTGTCAAGCCCTGTGTTTTTGGGTGGCCTGAGTGCCACTGAGCTATGGTTAAATTTTTTGGGGATTCCATTTCCTGGGGAAATGCTGTCGAAATTTTTCCTACCGCATGGCGTTATATACGCACTTGCCTTTAGGTAGGAATGTTATGGCATCGTAGCATGCCCTTTCTGCAAACATCAATAAGTTTTAGGCATGCTTATAAGCATGTATTTGATGGACTTAGGACCATCAGAGTATTATATATGAGGCAACTTCGGTAGTAGTAGGATCCCTATATATAATCCTTATGGATTTAGACCATAGGATTGCTAACGGAAGGAGCTACACCTTCACCATTAGTAATGTGCACAAGCAATCCTATAGGTTCAGGAAGTTGCATTCAGGCACGGGAGATGCATTTTTTATAATCTCCAAGTTAGTGAAGATTTATTTATCTTCACAAGAGTCTCACATGATGTATAGGAGACTTGGTGGTATTATTAAAAAAATACCCAAAGAGTGACTAGTTTCACTCTTGCACATCACTTGAGCGAGTAGTGAAGCATTTTTGCTACACTACTAAGGAAACCAAATGGATGGGATCATAAAGATGGGCTTCATGAGATAGCATCGACGGATGCTTATGTGATTCGAGTGATGGTTAGGAAGGCCATAGGCATGGCACTGGCTCTATGACTCAGAGCATAGATCCCTTAGTCAGGAATAGTTGGGGTACCCAATACATACATATGTATCTTGGGATCTACAGAGAGGTACTTAGACTTAGTCTTTGTACCTAGGAACAAGTTGGTTTGGAACAGAAAGGGATATCCATTGTCACACATTGACTAGAACCAAACTAACTAGTTCGAGGACATGGGACTCATTTGAGTCCACTGACATGATTACAGGATATGGGATTCGTTGGAGTCCACCTACATATTCCATTATATGGAATAGATATTCGGTTTAGTGTAGGTATGACAACATGAATTGGAAGAAGGTTCCACTGGTATGGGACGGTGGAAACAACTTCCCTTTGAGCACTCTTCTTCTATGGCCAGGGAGAAAAGGACTCATCATTCATGGCGTCATCTCTCACTAGATCAAAGGAGAGATCTTAGTAGACATCTCTTGAAGATTGGGAGTTATCCTTCATAGTAGGGAAGATTTATTCTTCCAGTAGAGAATGTGATAGGTGATTTTATCACCATTAGTATCACATACTCATTTTTCAGTCTTTCAGGAAGGATAATTCCATCACTTTGATTGGATCGTATAGATCCATGCATAGAGTATGGTTGGCAGAGATAGTTCTTCACTATGGATACACATATTTTTACGGTATCATGTCACATCATTGCTGACCATTTTAGTAGAGGGCTTTCACCCTTATTAGGAATTTATTTTCTCCACTCTTCACTACATACACCTTCATTAGTTAGCGGAGATCTGTTCTCCATATTCATAAGAATAAGTGTAATGAGGGATTATGCATTACTTACGGAAGAGAGGACTAAATAAATTCATGAGTTTCTCTTTTAAGGAAAGGGGAAAGTGAGAATCAGCTCAGAGATTGATGATAGATCTCACTTTAGTTCAGTGGTCTCACTTCAGCTCCTATTCTTTGAGAGAGGAAAAAGGAAAGGAAAACATGATTTCTTCATAGGAGAAGAATAGAGTATGTTTTCCTTTATAGAGAAGAGGTGTTTAAAAAACATTTCTTAGTCTTTATTTCAGAAGGAATCCAATTACTCTACCTTCCAGTATAATTTTCCTTCACATGGGAGTTTCTTTCTCCACTATTTTAGAAGGAAAAAACATGGAGAACTTATGTGCATGTTCTCACCTATGGATCAGTAGAGAAAATGCATTCAAAGGAACCTCTTCCAAAGGGAAAGGGAAAGTGGAATAGATTCCACTACCAGAGCTCTTTTCCTTAGAAGAGATTACAGAGATAGACATGGAGAGAGTTTCACTTTCTCATTTTGGTTATCTAAATAGAAGTGGCACTCTTCTATCAAAGACAAGAGGGAGATCAGTTAATCATAATGGTTAGATTGAATCTCACATGGAGACTCTAGAGAGGAGCCATTATGTTACTCCAGTGATGGTCTTTAACTAGATGAGATGATCTAGTTATTGACATTAGTTAGACTGGGAGTAGAGTTATGACTCTTCTCTTTAGGATCTATAGGAGATAGAGATATATCTAACCTATTAGGGTACCAAACTCTTAGCTGGTGTTACATCATGAGTATGATGAGTAAACATCAGTTAGGAGCATAGGTACTTAGGGATTATCTGAATCTCAAAAGGGAATGCTTTTGCATTCATATGGCAAACTACAGGGAAGAGAAATATTAAAGTTTGCACTAGTGCCAATAGATGCTCTTCCAATAGAACGTAGTCCAATGGTAAAGGATGTCAAACCACAGACTTCTTGATTGGTGAAATGTAGAGATTGCATTTTACCACCGTGAGTTAGATGATGGATTTGCATAGTTCACAAGGTAGTTTAGACAAAACTACTACTTGTGATTACACTCAAGGTTAGGAAGACCTAGAGTGGTATGAGGGCAATCTATCATTTAGTTTTAGATGGGTTTGGAGTCACTTGTTATGGGACTTTGTTCTATACTTCAGAGGATTCGATGGTTTATTATCTCCACTATGATACGGTCAAGCTTATAAGTTTGACACTTTACACTTTCTTTTCATATTATTACTCCATAGAGGATACATCATATGGACTTAGGTCATTTGGATGATGTAGTATGTTATGGGAGTGATAGTTTGGAGGTGAAGTGTATATGGGAGATAGTAGGCACCACTCAGACGGTTTCCCACCTTTGAGATGATCTCATATGAGATCTCTTAAGGGGAAGGATATGGGGAAACAACACACAGAGATGACCATGTACATAGAGTACATGGGGTTCAGGGGAGTCCGAGCACTTTCTTCTACTATTACGGACATTTCATCTACATTTTCGAGGACGAAAATGCTTTTAAGGGGAAGGAAATGTCACATCATGGGGGTTGTGAGAACACCTCTTGGGTGAGGTGGCAGAGATGCCACTTGGCACCAACAAGGACTTATGTCATATAGTAGAGGAATTAAGAGATATTGACTATGACTCATTATCATAGGTAAGAAGAGCTCGGCGGTCGGGTGGATGAACGAAACAAAAAGCTCTGTGTGTCGACGGCCGTTCGCAAGAAGCCATGGCAAAAATGATGAAGCGCAGAAGCGCAGCATAACAACCTCCTACGAATATAGAACCCAGGAATAGGATTCCTGTCCCTAAGAGACCACCAGTAGGAAGAGATGTATGTATACCAATAGGACAACCAGTTTTTCCTGTAATGCCAAGACCGCCTGAACCAGGAAGAAGATTAAGACCCATTCAAGTGGCCAAATGCATGAGAAGCCACTATGACAGTTCTGGTGAGCCATACAATCACATTGCTCAATTCAAGCAAGTGGTGAGAGTTGAACAAGTAGGATCAGTTTTAGCTGACCCAATGCCAGAAGATTTAGCCATGTGGATTAAAGCATATCAAGCACGAATAAAGACAGGCCCAACCATTGAGCAACACTACAAAGAATACTTGAGAGGTGACTTAGAGATAGAGAGATTGGAAATATGTAAGAAGTTAATTGAAGTGGCTCAACAAACCTTAGAAAAACCTGTTCAGCCACTACCCAACTACATGGGAGAGTATGAACATAACTCTGAATTATATCGTGTCCCATTAGTGAGGAGAAAGGAGCAAAACCCATCAATCCAAACTTTTGACATAATACAACACCTTAAGAAGGTAAAAATACCATGCACCTTGACTCTGGAAGAACTCTTGAAAGAGAAGCCTCAATTGAGAGAGAAAATCACCAGCCAATTAGAGACAAAGTTAGACAAGAGCGAGATGCGAGAGGAAGTAGCTACTGTTAAAATCCCAGTTGATAAAGTTGGAGATTTTAGTGAGGGAGATGAAGGAAATACATGCCTCCCTATCACTTATAGAGGATATACCACAAAAGCCATATTAGATTCAGGAGCCGGAGTAGGAATTCCAAGCAAAGAAATATGGGAGAAATGGGGAAAGCCAGCTTTACAACCCACTAAAATGAAGATCCAAATGGAAAATGGACAGACGGAGAAACCCTTAGGATTATTGGAAAATGTAGTATTTACCACTTGTGGAGTTGAATTCGAGCACACCTTAGCAATATGTCAATTTGAAAAGGCTAGCAATTATGAGATGATATTGGGAAGGCCTTTCATGAGACAGCTCAAGGTAGTGCAAGATTGGGGAAAAGACATAGTGTACTTGCAACATGGAGGAACAACAACTAGGATAAACATTCTTAAGCCCATAAAAGTCATATTGGTCAAAGTCAATTGCAGTCAAAGTCAACTATGGTCAAAGTCAAAAGGTCAAAGTTAAAGCGGTCAAAGTCAACAAGGTCAAGGTCAAAGGCAACAGGGGCAAAATCAAAGTGTTCGAAGTTCAGATGTCAAAGTGCACAGGTAGTGCACAATTAATTGTCCACAAAGGGTAAACTCGAGAAAGTTGGTTGCAGGTTGCAGAGGTATTTCTCTAATTTCCCTAAGGTTCAAAGGTTTTTTAAAGTGTTTTGGAAGGTTCAGGTGAACCCTCTCTTAGGTGCACAAGTGAAGAATTAAAAGAAAAATGTGAAGATATGAGAAGTGGCAGCATACGCAGAAGTCAAAGTATGTCGCCCCAATTAAAATTTTTGTTTTAGGCTAAAGTCACTACAGGACAAACCACGGATTCGTTGGCTGCCCACTTGAGGAGACAATCTTGGGACATCAAAGTGAGCACCAAGATACTCTTGCAGTTAGGAGCGTATGTCAATCGACACTCAAATCAAGGCAAGGACTATTCTTGGACTATTCTAAGACTAAGCAAGGTGAGCATAGTCTAAGTGAGGCAAGAGAGAGAAGTGCAAGAGACACACAGTGTGCGATGCAGAGAAGTGAAGTGCAAGGTGTGCATGAAGAGTGACTGGAAAGTGTGCAGAGAAGTGTTAAGCTATTTCTGAAAGGATCCCAAGGTCACATTGCAGTGTGCGCGTGCTGACAGAAGGTGTCCAATCCCTTCCCCTTATTGGAAGCTTGGTGCAAGGTGTGCACAAGTGCAGGCTTGGAGAAGGTGGAGGTCTGGTGGAGAGGAGGCCAGCAGCAACAAGACCTTGGGTATTTGGTATTTTGTAATTGAGCACTCTGTGGGATTTTGCATAGAAGCACTGGATTGTATTGTGCATTACCATTGTATTTGTCTTATTATAATCAATCGACAGAGGCTTCCAGTGTGTATCTTTCTTCTTGTCTTTCCCTTTTATCCTACAAACACTCAAATCCCTTCTTGTCCAAGAATCCCCCAACAAACATCCATACTTATACATATCAAGATGTCCCTCCTCTGCAATGGAACTCGATACACAAGGAAAACGATAATTTATCCATTCATAGTGTAGGATCGAGTAGTCAAACATGGATGAACGAAGATACTCACCTAAAAGATCCTGCTTACATGCCTCAAATATTCTTAGATGAAGAATTCGAACCCCATGGTTGGATGGAGATTTTAGCTACCCTGGACATATGCATAAATGAAGAAGTAATAACTATGAATGAATGCATAGACGAGGAAGGATATGATGTAAATCTATACATGGTTGTTCTCCAAGAGGCTGATGAAGGGGACTTAATTGAAAAAAAATGGAATGAAGATTATGAGAGCATAGAAATGGAATTGGAACCTCTGGAGGAAGAAAGGAAAAGGAAGGAATAGAGTGAAACTAGTCTAGATTTGGCTCAAGACGTGCTACAACTTGTAATAGATGAACCGAACATGGAAAAGGAAACAGAAGAAAACATACCTCAAGACCAATTCGAGGTACCTGAGCACTTCAAGAAGTATGAAGTAAAGGAAAGAAAGATTGCTACTCAGATGCCAAAATGAGAAGCACAACTAGGGATAGCATATGATAGTAAAGAGTTAACCAAGAAGATTGTAGTAGATATTGAAGAAAGAGAGGAGAGATGCACCTTCGTAAGACAAGATGTCACACCAGAAGAAGAACAAGAATTAATAAAACTCATATGAGAGTATAGAGATGTCTTTGTATGGACATATAAGGATTTAAAAGGTGTAGATCCTTCTATTTGAATCCCTATGACAACAGAAGCCAAGCCCTCCAAACAAAGACCATACACCTATAATGATGTTTATTCAGCAAAGATTCAAGAGGAGATAGATAAACTGTTGGATGCGGGCTTCATTTATGAAATTGAACACATGGAATGGGTATCGCCATTAGTGGTAGTGTCAAAAAAGAATGGCAAATTAAGGGTGTGCATTAACCTTAAAAAGGTGAACGCCACTACCATACGTGATAGTTACCCATTACCCATCACATATCATCTGTTGGAGAGGGTTGCAGGCAAGGAAGTCTATAGCTTCCTTGATGGCTTCTTAGGATATAATCAGGTAGCCATTGCTCCTGAAGACCAACATAAGACAACCTTTGCAACTGAATGGGGAGTTTATGTTGGAGTTAGACGTATGCAGAAGCACACGAACAACACAAGGAAGAAGAAGAAGCTTGGAGCACAAACACACAATTCTGAATGTATTACTCGAGAATGTACAAAGATGAGTAGCCCATTAGGGCAATAGGCGTATATATAAGCCGGGGGAAAAAACCTCCTAAAGAGGGAAAAAAGTGCCCCGGCGGTCCTAGTGTGTTCACACACATCACTACCTAAATATATCAACAAATCCCCCCTGGGAGTGATGCGGTGAACAAGGAGCTGACACTCATGTATAAGGAAGTGCCAAGCTATGTGGAAATCACTCCACAAAAGGAAGTAAGCCCAAAGCTTTGCGGAAAGCTTCAAACTTCTCCCTAGGCAGAGCCTTCGTGAAAAGGTCTGCAATGTTCTCCTGCGTGGGCACATATGCCAAGCTGATCTCCCCAGCAGAGAACCTCTCCCTGACATAGTGATAATGCACCTCAATGTGCTTAGTGCGAGCATGGAACACAGGGTTCCTCGCAATTGCCAATGCGCTCTGACTGTCAGTGAAGATGGTGGTGGCAAAAGACTGGCCAACACCCAAATCATCCATAAGGCGTCTGAGCCACACACACTCAACAGTCGCTGTGAAAGCTGCCCTACACTCAGCCTCACAACTAGAAGTGGCCACAGTAGGCTGCTTCTTGCTCAACCAAGATATACATGAGCTACCAAGCATGAAGCAAAAACCACTGGTGGACACACAAGTGTCATAGCAACCAGCCCAATCTGAGTCAGAAAAAGCATGCAAATCTGGCAGTAGTGATCCCCCCTTGGGATAAAACAACCCAAGTAGTCGAGTACCACTCAAGTAGCAAAATATGCGCTTAACCGCCTTCCAATGCGTGACTCCTGGGCAATGCATAAACATGCTCATCTGTGAGACAACAAACTGAATATCTGGCTGAGTAATGCATAAGTAAATCAAGCATCCAACAGCCTGCTGATAGAGAACAACATCAAATGCATCTCCAGCCTCATGAAGACTCAATCGTAAACCTGTCTCCATAGGAGTCGCAATAGGCTTACAGTCTTCAAGGCGAAAATGCTGCAATAATGTGTCAATATATTTTGTTTGACACAAAGCCATTCCACCATCAACTTGCATAAACTGAATACCCAAATAGTGATGCAAATGCCCCAAATCAGACATCTCAAATGAGGCATGCAAATCAGCCTTGAAATCAGCAATATGCTTCTCAATAGGACCAATGAGCAGCATGTCATCAACATAGACAACAATGATCAGAAGCACATCATTAGCACGCTTAACATATAAGGTGCTTTCAGTTGGACTGTTCTCAAAACCATGTGCAACCAGATAGGCATGTATCTTCTCATACCAAGCACGTGGTGCTTGCTTTAAACCATATAATGCCTTCTTTAACCTGCACACCTGGTTTTCATGCCCTTTCTGCACAAAGCCACGGGGCTGAAAAACATACACTTCTTCATGCAAGTCACCATTCAAAAATGCTGTTTTAATGTCCAACTGATGTACATTCCAACCATGATGGGCTGCAAGTGCACAAATGCTCCGAACAGTAGTCATACGGCATGTAGTTGCAAAGGTCTCATCAAAATCAATGCCTCTTTCCTGCGCATAACCCTTTGCAACGAGCCTAGCCTTATACCTGTCAACTGTACCATCAGGTTTACGCTTCAGCTTGTATACCCACTTAGTGCCAATGGCCTTCTTGCCAGGAGGCAATTCACATAAAGTCCATGTACCATTCTTCATTATAGCATCATATTCAGATTGCATAGCAGCCATCCAATTTTCTGAATTCTGTGCTTCATCAAAAGAAACAGGCTCATTCTCATCATAGAGACTAGACGCAGCCATAGCATAGCAATCTGATGCAAAGGAGGCACTATGAGAGCCTGACCGAGTACGATATGACAAAGGTGCATCTAATTTGCTGTCACGTAAAGTCTGCACCAGCCATTTTGGCATAGTTTTTGCCTGCTCAATATCAGTTCTCTCATCAACAAGTGCATCATGTAAATTTGTATCAGAAATGGAATGATATGCATCATCATATGAAACCTGCAAAGGCTGAGAAGTTGCCTCATTAGGACCAGCACTAGACTGTCCACCTGTAAAAAGAGGCATCAAAGTATCATACATGTCTTTGGAGCTAACAGATGTCTCCTTAGTACATGAAAGCAATGGCTGAATAGCATCTTCCACAAAGACAACATCACGGCTAACCAGAATGTGTTTAGTCTGTGGATGATACAAACGATAGCCTTTACTTTCAGAACTGTACCCAACAAAAATACATTTTACTACCTTATCATCCATTTTTCTGCGATGTTGTTCAGGCACTAGTGCATATGCCAAACAACCAAAAACATGCAGATGAGGAACAGATGGCTTGCGGTCATGCCAAGCCTCATATGGAGTGATAGACTGCAGCGCTTTAGTGGGACACCTGTTTAGTACATATGCTGCACACATGACACCCTCAAGACAGAAACTATGAGGTAAAGCTTGACTCTTGACCATACACCTCGCCATCTCCATGAGTGACCTGTTCTTTCGTTCAGCAACTCCATTTCGTTAAGGTGTATATGACACTGTACACTGGTGTTTTATCCCACGTTCAGCCAGAAATGCATTAAAATCAGAAGACATATATTCCCCCCCTCGATCAAAACAAAGGGTGCCCATTTTACATGCTGACAGATTTTCAGCCAAAGCCAAAAACTGTTTGAAGCACATGAACACTTCGGACTTTGCTTTGAGTGGATATACCCATGCATGCCTGGAAAAATCATCAATGAAAGTCACGAAGTAAAGGTAATTTCCAAAAGAGGGTGTCTGCATAGGACCACAGACATCACTATGTACAAGCTGCAATTTCTGCGTAGCCCGAACTGAACCATCTTTTGGAAAGGAGGAACGCTGCATTTTTCCCAAAATACAGCCTTCACATACATGTTTTCCAGGTGTCTCAAGCTTGGGCAAAGAAGACACCATATGAGATTTCTGTAGGCGTAGCAAACTAGCAAAATTCAGATGACCAAAGCGTGCATGCCAAAGCTTTGCATCTGACATAGCCTGAGAATCATGAACTACACATGCCGAATCATTCACAAATCTTTCATAGTCTATGAGCATATACAGCCCACGACATAAAATGCCAGAAGCAATAATCACATTGCCATTCGATAGATCATGAACAGTACACCTGTCATCAATGAATTTCACAACCAAGCCAATCTTGGCTAACGCAGAAACTGATAACAGATTCTTCTTGATCCATGGCACAAATAAAGCATCTGGCAAGGTGAAAGAACTACCATCAGCAGTAGTCAGAATGATCTTACCAACTCCCATAACAGGATAAGAGGAGTTGTTGGCGCATGTGACAGTATTCCCTGTAGGGGCAGGCTCGAGTGAAGAGAAGAAACTCCGCTGCGAGGTAATATGTTTGGTCGCCCCACTGTCAAAGTACCAAACATCTGAGTCCACTGCAGACATGCACTGCTCATGAGAAGATGGGTCAAAATTGCAAACAATAGCAAACACCTATTCTTCTTCCTGCACAAGATTAGCAGACTCTGTTTTTGGTATAGAGGCTTCTGCAACAACCATTCCATCCTCCTTTTTCTTTGCCTCTTTTGCAGCCAGTTTTGGACAGTTCTTTATGATATGATCATTCCCTTTACAGTACTTGCAAAACAATTTCTGCTTTTTTTATTTCTTCTCATCTTTATCCTGGTTCTTAGAGTGTGCAGCATTTGCAGATTTCTGCTTACTAGTAGAAGAGCTCCATTTTCCTTTGCCCTTCTGACTAGCCAGGAAAGCTTGATCTGCAACACACATAATGGACCTGTTCTGCCTGGACTGATCTTCCTGCAACAGAACAGAGACTAACTCCTCAAATGATAAGGCATTCGGATTGCCTTTCATCATCAACCGAAGAGTAGAAGCAAAACTCTGATATGAATCAGGAAGACCATTCAGAATGGTCTGCACAAGTGAGCTATCTGGTATAACCTCATCAACAGAAATCAACTGTTCCTTCAAATCTTTGATCTTCGTTAGGAAGTTGTCCACAGAATCACCTTCATTCATGTGCTCACTCTCCAACTGTTTTCGGAGGTAAGCAACAGGAGCCTCATTCCTAGCTTGGTACAATGTGGTAAGTGTATCCCAAGCATCCCTAGCTGTTCTGTAAGAGCGAATATAAGGAATAATGGCACGTTTGACAAACAAAGCTATCAATGCATGTGCCTGGGCATCTCTGCCATCCCAACGAATTTTCTCTGCAGTAGGTGCAACAGAAACAGGAGCACGAACAGGAATCTGTGGAATATCATCTTCGACACCATCTTTATCAGCTCCAACACCTGTATTTATAGTACCTGTCGTTACAGGTGTAACAAGACGTCTTTCAACACCCTGCACAATGTTCCACAATCCTTTTGCAACCAAAACATGTCGCATCATATAAGCCCATAATGGGTAGTTGGTACCATCCAACTTATCCTCAACAACCAACATACGGAATACATCACTGCTTTCAGCCATGGCCGGTGACTAAAATACCTTGATGCAAAAAATTGATTGTATCTCAAAAAGTTGAACAGAACTGCCTAGACGAGTTCTGCTAGACCTGTAGCAGACTTCGAGACGCTTAAACTGACGAACAGAAACTGGTATATACCTTTGGCACAAAAAGACAAAATAGCCTACACAAGCGCTACGATAGTGCGTTCGGAGGCCGAAACGAGCTCAGATCGCGATTTCGGCACGATAAAGCGAAGCAGTTTTGATCTCGAAAACACGCTGAGTATGCTCACCAAAATTCGTGCGATTCTGAGACTGCAAACGGAGGAGTGTCAACGGTGCCCTAGATGAAGCGACGACCTGCTCTGATACCAATTGTTGGAGTTAGATGTATGCAGAAGCACACGAGCAACACAAGGAAGAAGAAGAAGCTTGGAGCACAAACACACAATTCTGAATGTATTACTCGAGAATGTACAAAGATGAGTAGCCCATTAGGGCAATAGGCGTATATATAAGCCGGGGGAAAAAAACCTCCTAAAGAGGGAAAAAAGTGCCCCGGCGGTCCTAGTGTGTTCACACACATCACTACCTAAATAGATCAACAGTTTATGCTTTTAGGGTTATGCCATTTGGTCTCACTAACACCCCAACCACTTTCAAAAGACTAATGTGCCATGTGTTCAAAGAATTTTTGAGAAAGAGTATGGAGGTATACGTGGATGATTTATGTACCTATTCAGCTATAAGACCAGAGCACATCCCAGAACTAAGAAAAATATTTGCCAAATGTCGTCACTATAGAATGTGCCTCAATCCGGAAAAATGCGACTTCATGGTGTTGCAAGGAAAGATCTTAGGACACATTGTCTCTAAGAATGGAATTTCCACTGATGAAGGCAAAATCAAAGTAATTCTAGATTTTCCAAGACCTAAGACCGCTAAAGAAGTACAAACATTTATGGGACATTGTGGATATTATTATAGATTCATTCACATGTATGCCATAATTGTGAGGCCATCAAAACATAAATGGTTATCCATCTTGTAGCATCATCAATAAAAAAAACATAATACCTAGAAACATTGACCATATGAAGCATGGAATGGAAGAAGACCTAGTCTTAATCATTGCAGGATCTTTGAGTGCATAGCATATGCACACATACCATCACAAATCAGAGGCAAATTGGATCCAAAGGCAAAGAAATTCATATTCATTGGCTATGACCTTAATCATAAAGGTTATAGGCTATATAATCCAAGTAATAAAGGTTTCATTGTTAATAGAGATGTTGTTCTTGATGAAAAAAAATCTTGGTTCAAAGACGATTGCAAGAAAATCAAACTTCCCTATGACCTAGAGGAAGACTTTCCAACATTGTCAAAGAGGAATGAGCATATAGATGAAGACTCAAGTGATTATGATGATGATCAGAAAAATCCAAGAAGAGAAATTAATTCTTGGAACACCAAAGGAAAAGATAAAGTGCAAGAGTTGAGAGATGTGGTAGAATCATCTCAACAAACTATAAGGAGATCTACTAGAGAGAAAAGGAAGCTAGAAAGTTATGGTTATGACACCTCCTTGGTCACTAAGCATTCCATTTATATTGCTCAAAATACAAACTCGAAAGAACCATCAACAAAATGAAGAGGCCAAGAAGAAACCACAATGGAGAGATGCCATGGAAGAAGAAATTGAAGCCCTACAAGAAAATCAGACTTGGGAATTGGTTCCCAAGAAACCATCTATGAAGGTCATTGGCTCAAGATGGATTTATAAGGTAAAGAAGAATTTTGATGGCTCAATTAACAGGTACAAAGCAAGGCTTGTGGCTAAGGGGTTTTCTCAAACCCAAGGTATTGATTATGAAGAGACATTCTCATCTGTGGCAGAGATGCCCACAATTAGAGTACTTATGGGTGTAGCATCTTCCAAGAATTGGAATATCTATTAAATGGATGTTAAAAATGTTTTTCTAAATGGTTGGATTTTAGAGGAGGTATACATGGCTCAACCTCCTAGTTTTGAAGATAAATCATATCCACAATATGTATGCAAGTTAAGGAAAGCCTTGTATGGCCTGAAGCAAGCTCCTAGGCCTTGGAATCATAGATTAGTCACTTATTTGCAGGATAAAGGATTTAAGGTAAGCAAGGCAAATCCCTCCCTCTTCATAAAGAGGAATCACTCAGAGGTTATATATGTTTGTGTATAGATGGATGATATAATCATTACAGGTAATGATGCAGACGGAAACAAGAGGATCAAAGCTCAGATGAAAGAAGAGTTCAAGATTAGTGATCTTGGCTTACTCACTTACCTTTTAGGTTTGGAAATGTTGTATATATAAAGAGGTATCTTCTTAATTCAGAGAAAGTACATTGGAGATATGCTCTCTGAATTCAAAATGGAACATACTAAGGTTGTAGGTACACCCATGCAGGTAAATCATTAGTGCTCATGAAGGTGAGTTAATAGAAGATGTGACTAGTTACTAGAGCTTAATTGGAAGCTTGAACTATGCTACTCTATCTAGAGTAGATATATGATATGGAGTTAGTGTGCTAAGTCAATTCATGCACACTCCAAGGAAGCCTCACATGGAAGCAGCTAAAAGAATCCTAAAGTATTTGAAGTGCACAATTAATGAAGGGTTATATTACCCTTATACATCTGATATAGATGTCAAACTATTTTCTTATGCAGATTGGGAAGGTTCCAAAGATGATAGGAGGAGCACATCAAGCTATCTCACATTTGTAGTTACAAAATTGATCTCATGGTCTTCAAAGAAGCAACCTACAATTTCTCTCTCATCAATTGAAGTTGAATACAGAGGACGAGAAAATTCTACTCAAGAAGCTAACGGTGGATAAAGACCTTATATTCAGATTTAGGGTTGAATACTTCTACTTCACACATATTTGGAGACAACATTAGTTCATTGCATCTTGTTGCTAACTCTATTTATCATGCCAAGACCAAACACTACCACAATGTCAGAGAAAATATCATGAGTAAGGAGATACAGCTCTCATATGTATCCACACATCAACAATGTGCAGATATGGTGACAAAGACATTGGATGGAAGCAAATTGAACAGGTTCAAACCAATGATTGGTTTGTAAGAAATCATGAAGGCCTGAAGATTCAAGAATCTTAGGCTTGAAGGGGAGCTGTAGGTACATTTAGCAAGCCTAAGTTCTTGGAAAAATATTCAAGCCTACTTATCAATTCATGTACCTCACATGGAGGACCAAATATGAACACCTTCTTGTCAACATAGGTGTATTTACCTTTGGATTTTGTAAAAGCTAGAGAATATGGAATCTCATGAAGTTAGAGTATGAACCCATGCCTCATGTGGTATAAGGAATCAATTCAAATCACCCCTAAAGTGTAGGAACACTTTTTAGGTGAGGGGAATTCAAAATTCAACCTCACTTGTTGAGCATAAAGAGAGAAGCTTTTAGTTGCGGGTTAGAGTCAGTCATTGAGAGAGCTATTGAGCTACACCATTGAGCATAACTTAAGCGCAACATATATATTACTAGTCCACTATACCCCCTTGTATCATATGTTCATTAGAATACATAATTTGATACATTTCTTCAAGTTCAGTTCTATCCACTACTCTCCATTGCATCTTCATCATTTCAATGATTTTGCAAAAATGAGTTCTCTGTGTGTACTCAACCATTTGATGCAATTTAACTTGGTATAGTTAGAGTGAAGCGTCTAATATTTACATATTGTCTCATTATTCTTCGTTCAGCCAATCTTGAGATATGAATTAATGAAGTTGGCTATGTCTCCATATCATCTTGGTCCTGAAATGTCGGAATGACCCCCTTGAGTTGCTAAGCTCATTTCTCAATGTATGGTGCCTCTAAATTCATGAAATAACTTTCTTTAGTTATCTACATACTTGCATTAGATGAGTGCAAAAGCTCTTTCGTCAATTCATACCAGGTTGTGAGGTCTGAGCAAGATATTGAGCAACTACATTCCCAAAATAGAAAGTTTTCTCTCATTCCTTGCATATGTGAGTTATCTATCTTGGTGCAAACTTTTGGGGATGATGTTCCAAAGTACCTAGCGGTTGTAAATGCATTATTTTGAAGCCAAGAGAGTCTAATAAGCATCCTTGCATTCAACTTGGCAAGTGTCGAACAGGTTTTGTGAAACACCTACTCATCTTTGGAGGATAGCCAACCATCTCCTCACAGAAACTTCCCAAGCCAACTATGTAGGCAAGAGCAAGTGGAAAGGAAAGAAGAAAGGAAAATAGCAGGACAAAAGAAAAGGAGAAGAAATTCAACCTTTTCCCATCTATAACAAGACCAACGACACCACTCAAAATTGTTGGTTCAATGTAAGAACATAGAAATGAGGAAATAGAAGTGGATTTGGCAACATAAGAGGAAGAGGTCGACAATAACAATAACAATCATAATAGAAGGGATTACAACAACTATTGAGAGGATCACATGAAGATTCATTAGTATTAATGAATTTGAATCATAAATAAGGTAAAGTAGATGAGGATTTGGTATTCATAGATTCTGGTTGTAACCATGTTGAAAGCAATGTTGCTTTTCTATCAGACTTGGAGAAACCCAAGCATAAGCATAAAGTACAAACAGGGGATGATACCACACACATTGTGGAAAGGATTGGCAATGTCAAAGCCTCCAATGGTAGAACAAACATTTTGATTACAATCCTCTATGTACCCAATATTACTAAAGACCTTATAAGTGTAGGATGAATAGTTGAAAAAATCCTTGCAAGTTAGGTTCACTCAACATGGAGCTTATGTCATATAGTTCTATTCAACTTTGTGACACAAACCCTAAGTGAGCTAGAAGTGTGGCATAAGAGACGTTCTCATATTAATGAAAGAACTTTGAAATATATATTCATAGATCAAAGTATTCTAGGGCTTCCAAACATCTCAAATCAACACATGATCAAGAGGTATGATGCTTGTCAAATTGCAAATGCACAAAGGCAACCTTTCCACCACAAAGGATACATCCACAATAATCTCTTGGACTTAGTACACACAAATGTGTGGAGACCAAGTCAAGAACCTTCATTAGAAAATTCAAGGTATTATGTATCTTTTGTTGATGATCACTATAGATGGACAATTCTATACTTTATTAAAAATAAGAGTGAATTGTTTGATTGCTTCTTGAAGTACCTAGCACATGTGAAAAACTATACAGGTAGATCTTTAAAGAAGCTCAGATATGAGGGAGGGGAGAGAACTTCTCCAAATTGTTTGATGAGTACTTTTAGGATAAAGGCATCAAAAGATAAGTCACCACTAGGTACTCTCTACAACAAAACGATGTTGCAGAAAGGAGGAACAGAACCCTAGTTTTACTAGCAAGGACTATGCTTGAGGAAAAGAAGCTACCACATTATCTTTGGGCAAAAGCTATATCTAATGCAGTGTATCTTGTCAATAGAATTCCATCCAAATCTCTTCAAAGTATGACTCCCTATGAAGCTTGGAATGGCAAGAAGCCAAGTCTAAGTAAGTCATTGCAAAGTTTTTTATTGTTTAGCATATGTACATGTTCCTTCACAAATCAGAGGGTAATTGGACAAAAGGGCAACCAAAATAATTTTAATTGGATATGACTCAACACAAATGGTCTAGAGATTCTACAACCCAACCATAAAGCAATTCACAACAAGCACGGATGTTTTATTCGAAGAACATAGGTCATGGTATGAAGAAGATAAACAAACGTTAAAACTAACCTAAGACCATAATTCATACTAGAAATCAAGAGTGAAGGCCAAAATGCAAGAATGTGGAGAATGCTCCAAACATACTCCTAGAAGATCAACAAGGGAAAGAAAGCAACCTGAAAGGTATGGTTATGCATATGATTTTGTAACCAAAGATACCATCTACTTGGCCAAAGATTGAGTCTTAGAGGAACCCTCAACCTATGAAGAAATTGAAGCTCTCAAAGAGATGGATACATGGGAGTTAGTTCCAATGCAAACAAACACAAAGGTAATAGCTTGTAGATGGGTCTAAAAATTGAAAAGAAATTTTGGATGGATCAATTTTCAGGTACAAAGCCATGTTAGTTGCTAAAGGATGTGCTCAAACTCGGGGCATAGACTATGAAGAAGCCTTCTCATGAGTGGCCAAGATGGCCATCATCAAGACCTTGCTTAGTGTTGCAGCTATAAGGAATTGGAACTAATTCAACTTGATGTGAAGAATGCTTTCCTCAATGGATGGATTAGTGAGGAGCTATATATATCACAACCCCCAGGTTTGAAAACCCTAATTATCGTACTTATATATGTAAGCTCAAGAAATCAGGGTATGGTTTAAAATAAGCCCCTAGAGCTTGGCACTACATATTGGTGACTTATTCGCAAGATCAAGGATTCAAATCGAGCAATTCATATCCTTCATTGCTCACCAAGAAGGTTCATAATGAAGTTATCTATTTATGTGTTTATGTAGAATACATAATTATGACAGGTGATTATATGAATGGAATAGAAAGGATAAGAAAGCATATGTAGGAGGAGTTCAAGATCATTGATCTTGGAGAACTCTTCTTCTTAGTTATGTAGGTCATTTGTATAGATCAGGGGATGTACTTGACTCAAAGAAGATACATTCAAGATTTACTTCTTAAATTCAAGATGGAGAATGCAAAGCTTACACGAATATGCAAACTTGGGACTTGTGAGTTCCAAATCTCACATATTTGGAGACAACATAAGTTCAATGCATTTAGTAGCAAATCATGTATACAATGCAAGAACCAAACATATAGAGGTTCATTATTGTTTCATTAGGGATAAGCTCTTGGCAAAGGAAATTGATGTTTCATTTGTTCCAATAAATTTACAAGTAGAAGATATGATGACCAAAGCTCTTGATGGAGTGAAGCTTTGGAGATTTAAATCAATTTCATGTGTTCACATAATCAAGGATTGAAACCTCAAGCATGCTTTAGCCTGAGGGGGAGCTATTAGAATAATCAAGCTTTTATGATGCTTACGAAAATTTGTTCTAAACCAAAATTCATTCATCAAGTGAACTATGGTGTTAGGGTGTTTCGTGAGAATTTCTATCCTTGTAAAATTCCATAATAATTTATGGATTCTAGATCTTTAATCTCATTAAAAGATGAAATTATAAGACTAAAAGCCACGATTTTAGAGGTTGGTGTACAATCAACACTTCAATTCACTTTGAAAGTCAAGACTTCAATTCCTAGATTATAGGAAAAGGGTTTTAGTCACAATAAACTAATCTCATGAGGCTTCTTGAATTCAAATGGTTGTAAAGATTCATGGAAATTCATGTAGAGACTCCAAGAAGTCTACACAAAGACTCAAAGACCTTGTACTAGATAATTGGATGAACACACAATCAACTTTCATCACTAACTTTCTTGTCGCTCATTTCACTGCATCATCTTCTTGAAGTCAATAGAATTGGAGAAGCTGGATCTCACTCCTCAAAATTCCACTTATGTATAAGGGCTCTTTGGAAAGATACTAATGTGTACTATGTTTATAGAGTTGTGTATCATTTGGATTTGTAGCTTGTGAGAAACAGATCATTTTGGCTCTTAGGGTCATTCTTTCAACATTCCTAAAAAGGCGGGACAACCACCTATTGATGTTATGGTTTTAATTAAGTAATTCTTAGCTTATAAATTGAGGTTCTTGTGCATAATAGCTACTTAAACCTATAACTAGTAATTAGCCCATGGTAATCAGGCTCGAAGCACTTAGCATTTGAAGGTGCATGTTCCAACCATAAATATAAATTTCATGAACTAACTCATGTGCAACGTAATCTATTTTGGACCAATTGTTTCTCAAGGATTTTCCAAAGTACCTATATTTTTTTATTGCATCAACTTGAAGCTCATAAGGTTAATGAAGTCTGTATAGAAAGACCAAAAGTGAGTTTTGCAAACCCCTTAGGTAGAGATAGATTAGGAATCAAAACAGATTAGGAGAGGCATAGAGGTCCGAGACATTAGAGAGGCATGGATGAGTTTCCCTTTCCTAGATTGATAGAACATCCTAGAATCTTTAGACCTACTCAACTGGTGAATTCCATGAAGAACTAGTTCCATGGCACTAGAGATTAATACATCATGTGGCAGAGTTTAAACAAGTGTTAAGAGCTAAATGGGTCAATGACTTGTTTACTCAGTATAACGCTTTCAGTCTAACTCTCAAAAATGCCAGCTTGAAATTCAAGAATATATATCAGTTGCTAAAAGCATGCATTATTGAATTCTCCAAGAGTAGCATCAAGCATAATACCTCATCCCTAATACATGGCTCCAAGCAAACACCACAAGAAATTATCTGATTAGTTGCAAGAAATTTAGGTAATATTTTGACAAGGACTAACCAAACAAGTGGCATTTTTTTGCATGGCTTGCTAAGTTCCAAATTATGGTCTTTTTTCTACTTGAAGGAACCAAGGACCATAGAGCAGTGTGTGCACATGTGAATAGAAATAGAAGATAACTTGGGCAACGAGTTAGAGCTTTCCAAGATCTATAAGTACTCAGACAGTGCTACTAGTTTCACTTCTAAACCATCTACTTCAATAGATCAATTGGCAGAGAAAGTAGCTAAAAAATTAGGAGTTTCAAGCAAGCATACCCCTAGGATAGTCTCAATGAATTGATGTTACCACTATGGAGGAGACCACATGGCCAATGTTTGCCCAATCATGGCTCAACCCCAAGGAAACCCTAATGGCCAATTCTACACCATTGAGAGATGATACACTAACCACACTACACAAGAGTGCCCTTACAACAAGCAAGTGGTTAGGAAAAATTATCCACAACCATACAACAAAAGGGAAGATACCCAAATAATTACCAACCACAACAATAATATAGGCCCAACAGTCCTACCAGCCACCATACCAAGCTCAGCCAAGACATCAACTAGTGTTAGGCCAATAGCCTCCACTCCTGATTAATGTGACCCTAGTCAATTATGCATCAATCGAGGACACCTTGAGTAGAGCCCTATTACCTGCACCCTCGTTGATTTCACAAAGTGATCCAAATGCTCAAAGCTTTGAATCATCGCATGTAGATAGCCCACCTACTTAGTACATGGATTCACTAGAGCACACTGAGGTTTAATCTTATGAAATTCTAAATGAGCCTAACTAGGAGCCAGAATATTCAAATGTGATGTATAAAAAGGCCCCAACCAAGATAGATGAGACCCCAAGCATGCAGAGGCCCATGCTATAGGTGGCAAGGAGATCACTTAATTCAAGATTTCCCAATCCCTGCACCAGGACAACCCCAATCAATGAAAATTCAAGGATTTTGTCTAAATTGTGGTAAGGAATTCCTCCTATGAGATTGCCCAAAGAATCCAGCCAATGCATAGAAAATCCCATCGATCAATGTTATTGGCTTGTTTGTAGATACTAGTGGGAGTACAATGATGAGAGCCCTAGTGCAAGTAATGACTAGAGCTCAAGCTCTACAATGAAATAAAGGCATAGGTCAAGAAAAGATCCCACACAATAGGGAGACTGAGAGCACAACTAAAAAGTGAACGGGAGCCTAGGAAGATAGTTGTGAAAGAATGAAGAGACAATAGGATAATAAAATGAGTGAAATCGAAGAGATGTTAAGGGAAAATAAATCTAAATTGATAGAAATCACATCTCACACACAACCTCACAACCCACCACCCTCTGTACACCAACACCATCCCAATGATCTACCATCGCCCAAAGCACAATTGGCCTTAGTAAATTCTACTCTAGAAGATCTTGACATGATGTTCAAGGCATATCAGGCTAGAATCGAAGAAGTGACAAATGCGATAGGGTTAGACAAGTGTTACCCCACAACTGACTTGGAAATTGAAAGAACCGAACTTTGTGCAAAAATGGTGGAACTAGCTCATCCATCTTTTCAATTGCACTAACTCAACCAAGGCACAATTGCACTTTGATGGATTGCCAGAGAGACTAGATAAGATAATAGTAAAATCTCAGAAGTTCGCTACATCGAAGGTAAGCAATGATAGAAGAAGGGATAAGCTTGTCTCCGAAGGAAATTTATGTTCCTAATTCCACC
Organism: Ceratopteris richardii; assembly: GCA_020310875.1. Classification (NCBI taxonomy): domain Eukaryota; kingdom Viridiplantae; phylum Streptophyta; class Polypodiopsida; order Polypodiales; family Pteridaceae; genus Ceratopteris; species Ceratopteris richardii. The sequence continues at coordinate 152,520,383 of CM035422.1, forward strand.
AATCCAAAAATCTCTTCTTTTGCAAATCAATTTTCACAAGAGTTTTTAAGAGAGATTCAAGAGGAGAAATGGGCCAAGGAGAGTAATAACCCTCCTCCCATTGAAATAGTGGATGATCTTCATGATCAATTCCCACAAGACATTCCCTCTATTTATGGAGAACTAGAAGAGGCAGAAGCTAGTGAACGACTAGACTTCGAATCCAAGTCCTTGAGAGAATTGCCTTAGTTCACAAGCCCATGGGAGTCCAAGTCCATATAGATGAGAGCCCATACTATCATGATAAGAAATGAGAAGTCAGTCATACCTAGGAACACAAATGTGATAAGGAATACTAAGGTATAATGTCATCTCTCCTTAGAGGATCTATTGAAATTGAAACCAAAACTGTGGAATCATATAGCCAATCAAATGCCAGAAGTAACCCAACAACCCTCTCAGGTAGGAACACATAAAACAATCCTAGAGGTACCCTTGGACAAGATAGGAGATATGAGTGAAGGAGAAGAAGGAAATACATATCTCCCTATTACCTATGAGGACTATACCACCAATTCATTTTGAACTTAGGAGCAGGGGTTGTCATTGCTAAGGGGTTGTCATTGCTACCACCTGCCTATGGAAATGTTGGGGCAAGCTGACACTCAAGCCAATAAGGATGAAACTACAAATGGCAGATGGCCACACAGAATCCCCTAGGATTTCTAGAAGGCATAACCCTCACCATTTGTGGTGTGGAGATTGAGCAGGTCTACAAGATGATTTTAGGTAGAACATTCATGAGACAAATGTAGATTGTGCAAGATTGGGGATCCAATTCTTTGTACCTGCAACACTTAGGAGTCACCACTAAGGTCAATCTCAAGGATTAATCACATAGAGATATACCCCCCTTACAATGGAACCCCATCCATAGAGCATCAGAGGACATGGAATCAATGCACTCCATAGGATCATAATCCTCTTAGATGCATGAAAATACCCACTTATGGATGTGTAAAGTTGCAGTGGAAGAAGAGAGAAGAGAAGCCACTAGAGATTGTGGGTGCTACTGGGAACCCTTCATCAATCCAAGACCCAACCTATGCATCAATGGTTTTCATAGACAAAGAATTTGAACCCCATAGTTGGGGTTTGAAATTCTAGCCACCATGGACATTGTAGTCAATAAAGAATAGTGGACTCTCCATTGTGATGAGGATGGCTATGACATTTCAGTCTCCACAATAGAACCAATCATGTGTGATTTGATTATTGAAAAGTGTGAACCTAACATGAGCAAAACCACGTAGGAAAGTGAAAAAGATGAAGAGTCAATCCTCATGGAGCCTTTTTGTGCTCTAGAGGAAGAATATCTGTATTCAATAATGGCCAAAACTAAGGAGGAGGAAAGATCAAAGGAAGAAAAAACATGGATATTGACCAAGCAGAAGAAAAGAGAGAAACCTAGGACCAAGTTAGTAGAGGAAGAGACCCCCTTTCAAGTCCTAGAAAACTTCAAGAAATATGAAATAGCACATTGAAAGGTCACAATCAAGATGCCTAGTAGATAAGTACTCACAGAAGTGGTATACAACAACAAAAAGAAAACTAAGAAAATTTTTGTAACCATAGAAGAGGACGAAGAATGTTGTATATGCATAGGACATGATTTGGCAGAAGTAGATGAAAAGGAGTTGGCTGCATTAGTAAGAGAATATAGAGATGTGTTTGCATCATGCTACAAATACTTAAAAGGAGTAAACTCGGACATCTATTCTCATAGAATTCCCATGTCCTCAGAAGCCAAGCCAACAAAGCAAAAATTGTATACATATAATGATAATTATGTGGCAAAGATCAAAGACGAAATAGATTGTTTGATAGAATCTAGATTTATCTATGAAATTGAGCATACTGAATGGGTCTCCCCCATTGTGGTAGTGCCCAAAAAAGAATGGAAAGCTCTATGTGTGCATCAACTTGAAGAAAGTCAATGCAACCACTATCAGAGATAGCTATCCGCTTCCTATCACTGAACACATGTTAGAACATGTGGTAGGCAAGGAAGTCTACAGCTTCCTTGATCAACTTTCTAGTTACAATCAAGTAACTATTGCCCTAGAAGACTAGCATAAGATGGCTTTTGCCATAGAGTGGGGTATTTTTGCATTCTGTATGATGCCATTTGGGATCACCAGCACTCTTGCTACATTTCAAAGGTTGATGTGTCGCATGTTCAAGGAGTTCTTGCAAAAGAACTTAGAGGTCTATGTTGATGAATTATGCACTCGTTCCAACATTAGAAAAACATACAACTAGAATTGTGATCTATATTTGGCAAATGTAGAGAATATCAAGTCTTCTTGAACCCAAAAAAGTGTGTTCTCATGGTCACGCAAGGCAAGATTCTAGGCCACATAGTGTCAAAGAATGAAATCTCAACCGATGAGGACAGAGTAAGAGCCATTGCCAAGTTACCTGGACCAAAGAACTTCAAGGAAGTACAAGCTTTCATGGGACATTGTGGTTATTGCCAAGCTTTTATCAACATGTATGCAATCATTGCAATTCCCTCATACAACCTTTTGACTAATTTGGGGCTGATGGATGAGTGCAAAAACTCTTTTAATGAGCTTACGCGATGAGTGTGTTCAACACCAATCTTAACCACATAAGATTGGAATAAGCCATTCCATGTTCATGTGGATGCATCCAATTATGCTATTGGATGTGTGTTAGCACAACCTATAGGTGAAGGTAACATTGATCTTTTGATAGCTTATGCAAGAAGGCAGTTGAATGCGGCTGAGCAAAATTATACCACTATAGAAAGAGAAGGAGTAGGCATGGTATATGTGGTCAAAAGTTTTAGACTAATATTATTTGCTTGCAAATAACTTAAAATTTTATACAGACCACCAAACGCTACTCTATTTGGTGAATAAACCTTGTAATAATGGTAGATTAGCAAGATGGTTTCTCCTACTAATAGAATATGACTTCAAAGTAGTTATCAAGAGAGGTAAGACCCACCTTAGGGCAGATACCTTTCTAGACTTACCTCAGAAGAGTCCCTGCAAGGAATGTGAGATGAACTTCTTTATGCTTACTTATTCAACCTAGAAGTAGTACCTGATTGGTCCAAGACTATCATCCTATTCTAACTTTTGGACTCAAGTATCCCCTATTGAGATCAAAAGGTAAAGAAGTGGTGAAATCCCAAAAATATCACATAATGGTAGTGTGTACAAACACGCAAATCGAGGCATATTGTCTTGTGGTGTGGAAGAAGATGAGTATGCAAAATAGTTGCAGTTAGCACATGTAGGTGCACTGAAGCAACATCATTCTAGACATCAAACCTTCCAGACTCTATGAAGATTGGGTGCATATTGGCTAACCATGGAAGTGGATGTTCATCAGATGTGTAAGGATTTCCCAACATGTTGCAACAAACCACTAGTAGAACATGCTATGTTGTATCAAGTATCCCTAATGCCAGATTGGAGAAGTCCTTTGGTTGAGTTTCAAAAGACGAAAACTTTCGCTCAAGAGATGACATTAGCTAGACGAAGAAGCTTAGAACAAGAAGCCTTAGACTAGAATCATATTGGAAATAACCTATATAGACATGGAAGAGATGGATATCTTAGGCTGTGTGTTCATGAAAGTGAATATTTGATGATCTTAGAAACTTGTCACCAAAGTGTAGTAGGAGGACACTTTGGACTGGATAGGCTTATCAAAGCAATCTTATTCACAGGTTTTTGTTGGCCAACCCTTCACATGGATGCTCATACCTATGTGAAGTGTGATACATGCCAACACGCTCAATACCTAATATGCAAGGATGAGATGCCATTGAGACTCATGATGGGAGGACATGCATTCTCCAAGTGGGGAATAGACTATGTTGGTCATATTTATCCCCCAACTAAGATTTCACATGCTGAGTATATTATTATTGCCATAGACTATCTAACCAAATGGGTAGAAGTGAAAGCCACTAGGAAGAATGATGTGCAAACTACAACCAAGTTTGTATACGAAAATGTATTTACAAGATATGGTTTTCCAATAGAATTGGTCAATGACCATGGTGCCCACTTCTTGAATGAGGTCATTGAATACTTGTTGCAAGAATTCATGGTTATTCACAAGAATTTAGCCCAATACCATCCACAGGCAAACGGCCAAGCAAAAAGCACAAATAAGATTCTCTACATTGTCCTAACAAAGTTAGTGAACAATAAACGTTCTGATTGGGCCAAATAGTTACATCATGTTGTTTGGGCTTATGGAGTCACCTACAAAAATGGTACTCAACACCACACCCTTTCAGATGATGTTTGTTCATAATTTTGTGTTGCCCCTAGACTTCTTGATACCCACTTTAAAGGTAGCACAAGAGCATCAATGGACCGGCCATGAACTCTCTTTTAGAATTTTTGATTTAGAATGATAAAGAGAAACTCGATTAAGAGTAGTTGTTGGGACTTATGCAACTAAGAGGAGACAAAAAGGATGCACATGTAAAAGATAAGGGCTCAAAGCTAGGAGGCTTAGTTTTTTTGTATACACTGAAGCAACATGCCAAGAAATCAAAAAAGTGTGGATATGGACCCATGATCATAAAATGAATCCCAACAAGTGGAGCTGTCCAGCTAGCCACCCTAGAAGAAGATATACTATCGAGTTACATTAGTGGATGCATAATGAAGTTATATCAAGAACCCCTAACGGAAGAAATCTTGAGTTGACTAAACACAGCCAAGATGCATAAAGAAGAAGAAAGCTAAATTCGAGAAGAAGCTCAAGCAAAAGCCCTAGAATGTATTGGATGCAAATATGTCATGGGCTTGTCAAGTTCTTTCATGAGGACTATAGCAATAACAATACGACCACATTTCTAATGTGGATTGATACTGAAAAGTGCATATCACTCAGTGTTTGAATCTGTTTGAGGTGAAGTTAAATCAATTGCCTTCTACAGATAGAACATCCCTAGCCATCGAATAAGATTCAAAAATTCCTAAGGATATTAAATATGTCTCTACAAAGAGAATTGGATCAAATGTTAGAGGATGACACAACTATAAATGATCTTACTAAGGATTGGGAGACTTTGCATGTAGTTTTTCATAGGATGGCTCAAAAACAAGAATAAAATTTGAATCAAGCACCTAGACTCAATGGAAGAGAAACTTGACCAAAGATGGAAATTGATCATACTATCCTAGCTAGAGATGATCTAGAATTATTATTGCTAGAAATGAAAGTAAATTCTTTAGCAAAACATATTGAGACTTTAGTAACTGAAATAGAAACTCTAAAGAGCATTCAAGAGACTAAATGGAGAACTCAAGAGCAAGGACCTAGGGCATAGGAGTGTCACAAGGAAGGATATAAGGAAGAGAGCTCACACACACACTCTCACAATCAAAGAGGAGCACACACACAGATTGAGGCAAGGAAGAATGATCTTCTTCTTCTTCTTCTTCTATTACATGAAAAGAATGTACAAGAATGACCTAAAACAACAATACAACAAGTGCAATATATAAAGAACAGTACATAAGGAAAATCCTAATATCCACAAATGAGTGAGTTGGAAAGAAACAAATGTGCCATCACTCTTGGTAGATAAATCTAGTAAAGTTCAATGAAGTATCCCTCACATATACCAACGTGACCGCTATACATGTCAAAGACATGAAAAAGTGATATGTGTCATCTTGGATCATCACATGTTGAGCTTGATATCTCAACACTCCCCCTCAAGCTCAACTTCATGTCTTGTAATCCAATCATCTTCCAAAACTTCTTCAATTTCTCAGCTCTAAGTGCTTTAGTGAAAATATCATTAACTTGCTCATTTCTCCTCACATAAACAAGGTCAATATCATTTGCTAATATCTTTTCCCTAATGAAATGATAATGTACCTTGATATGCTTTGTTTTAGCATGAAAAATAAGGTTTCATGCTAACTTCATGCTACTAAGATTATCGCAATAGATGGTGATAGGCTTTTGCACTTCCACACCTAAATCTGCAAGTAGCATCTCTAACCAAGATGCTTCACATGCTACCATTGCAGCACCTCTATAACTCAGCCTCTATACTCGACAAAGCAACAGTGGGTTGCTTCTTGCTAGTCCATGTAATATTTGCACTTCCAAGTGAGAATATAAAGCCACTAATAGATCTTCTATCTGGAATACTACCAGCCCAATCTGTGTTAGTGTATCCATGAACCTACAAATCTACACCAGCTTCATAAAACAATGCATAATCCAAAGTAGCAGTCACATAACGTAGGGTGCACCTAAGAGCATCTAAATGCATTTTGCTAGGGACCTACATGAATTGACTTTCAACTCCAATAGTGTGGCTTAGAGTAGGCCTTGTAATTATGAGATATATCAAACTTTCCACAATTTTCTTATACATATTAGCATTTTCCAATGCTTCACCTGATGTAGTATCCAACTTCAAATTCTGATCTAATGGCATAGAAATTGGCTTAGAATCAACCATACCATACTTTTGTAGCATATCCAAGGCATATTGCCTTTGTGACATCCATATACCTATTTTTGTATGTATAAACTCAATGCCCAAGAAATAGTGTTGCACACCAAGATCTTTCATATCGAATTCCTACATAAGGAGTTGCTTTACCTCTTTAATGCTTTCTTCATTATCGCCGCCTATAATCAAGTCATCAACATAAATAGCCACAATTGTGATGCCATCATCACCCTTCCATGCATATAATGAATTATCTGCATCACACATCGAAAATCCAATGGTGGTTAAGCAGTCAGCAATCCTTGCAGGCCAAGAATGAGGGGCTTGCTTAAGTCTATACAAAGCCTTTTGCAACCTCCAAACATATTCTGGGTGCTTTGAGTCTTCATATCCTTGTGGTAGAGATCTAAAAAACTTCTTGGATCTAGAATTGGTCCACATATAATTTACACCACGGAGAAGCACCACAAATCTTGTGATGATTTCTTGCATTTGCAAGGACTTCAAGTTGTACAATCATTGATATTGATAATTTGAATTTTTTTTGAGATTTGATATTTGTAATCAAAACATGTCTACTTTCATATTTTTGGATGTGTCTTGGTGATTATTCAATTTTCACTTTTATAAACTAGGAATGTGCACAAGATGCACATTGACTCTTCCATTCAACCTTTAGATCTCGTGCACAAGATGCACATTGACTCTTACATTCAACCTTTATATTGCATTCATACAAATGTGTGTGGTCATATACCCACAAGATCATTAGATGGTTCCCTTTACTTTGTCACTTTCATAGATGATGCTACTAGAAGAGTCTCGATATATCCTATCAAATCGAAGCATGCATATTCCCTACTTTCAAAAAACAACTTGCTTCAGTTGATATTGGAAAAGGAACTATGCTCAAGGCTTAACATTCAGATATTGGGCTGAGTATACCTGACATGAATTCAACCTTTTCTATCACTCTAGAGGAATTCGCAGAGATTTTATTGCTCCTTGTACCCCAATATAGAATGGTGATGAATAGAACTAGTCAAGATAAAGTAGTTTCTATGTTGCATCCTGCAAACTTTTTGCAAGGCTTTTGTGCAGAAGCAATATTGACTGTAGTTCATGTGATTAAGCTTTCACCTAGTGTTGCCAAAAGTCCAAAAGTGACACAGGAGTTGTGGATAGGGAAGCCACCATATTATGATCATCTTTGAGTTTTTGGGTGTAAAGCATATGTACATATACCCAAAAAATCTTAGACAAAAGCTATACCATAAGTCAAAGAAATGCATTTTTCCTAGATAGGGTCAAGAAGGCCAATGTGGATATCGGTTATGGGATCGTGAAACATACTCAGTGATCAAAAGTAGTGATGTTATTTCAATGAGTGTAAGATGCATAAACAACCCATTAAGGAGGTTGAAGTGACAAGAGTGGTGTTTGAGAATACTATTCCTCTAGTTAGCATGCATAAAAATGTTGCACATGGGGATGTTCAGGAGAATGTCCAATCATATCAGTATGCAAATGTTCCAATTCAGCAACCATTGAGATGCTCTCCACATGTCTCACATCCACCTGATATATATGTTCTACTTTGGATTTTGTTATGCTAACAAATGTTGGTGAGCCTTCTTGCTAGAAAGAGGCTATCCAAATAGAGGATCATGTCAAATGGGAGTGTACCATGAAGAGTGATTTGGATTCTATTCACAAGAATGGTACTTGAGATTTAGTACCTTTGACTAATGGTACGAAAGCTTTACCATGTGAATGGGTATATAAGCTGAAATTCACATCATATAGTGCTTCTATAAAGTATAAAGCACAAAATTTTGCTAAGGGTTTTTGTTGGAGTTTGAGATTTGTGGAATCTAATGAACAATGTAAGGAAGAAGAAGAAGAAGAAGCTTGGAGCATAGCACACAATACTGAATGTATAACCAAGAGAATGTACAAAGATAAGTGACCAATTAGGGTTATAGGCATATATACAAGCTAGGGGAAAAAACCTCCTAAAGAGGGAAAAGAAATGCCATGGTGGTCGTAGTGTGTTCACACACATCACTACCTAAATATATCAACAAATACCCCCTGAGAGTGATGTTGTGAACAAGGAGATGGCACTCATGTGTAAGTAAGTGGCAAGCTATGTGGAATCAATCCACAAAAGGAAGTAAGCCCAAAGCTTTGTGGAAAGCTTCAAACTTCTCCCTATGCACAGCCTTTGTGAAAGGTCTGTAATGTTCTCCGGTGTGGGCACATATGCCAAACTGATCTCTCAAATAGACAACCTCTCCTTGATATAATGATAGTGCACCTCACTATGGTTAGTGGGAGCATGGAACACAGGGTTCCTCGCAACTGCCAATGCACTCTAACCATTAGTGAAGATAGTGGTGGCAAAAGACTGACCAATACTCAAATCAACCATAAAGCGTATGATCCACACATACTCAATTGTCGCTGTGAAAGTTGCCCTATACTCAACCTCACAACTAGAAGTGGCCACAATAGGCTTCTTCTTTCTCAACCAAGATATGCATGAGCTACCAAGCATGAAGAAAAAACAACTGGTGGAGACACAAATGTCAAAGCAACCACTCCAATCACATTAAAAAAAAAGCATATAAATCTGGCAGTAGTGATCCCCCCTTGGGATAAAACAATCTAAGAAGTTGGGTATCACTCAAGTAGCAAAAGATGTGCTTAACAACCTACCAATGCTTAATGCTTGGCAATGCATAAACCTTCTCATCTGTGAGACAACAAATTAAATATCTGGCTGAGTAATGCATAAGTAAATCAAGCATCCAATAGCCTGCTGATGGAGAATAACATCAAATGCATCTCTAGCATAATGAAGACTCAACCATAAACATGTTTCCATAGGAGTGGTGATAGGTTTGTAGTCTTCAAGGCCAAGATGCTGCAATAATGTGCTAATATATTTTGTTTGAGACAAAGCTAGTCCACCATCAACTTGCATAAATTGAATGCCCAAATAATGATGCAAATGCCCCAAATTTGACATCTCAAATGAGGCATGAAAATGAGCCTTAAAATCAGCAATATGCTTCTCATGAGGACCAGTGAGCAGCATGTCATCAACATAGAAAAAAATGATCAGAAGCACATCATTTGCATGCTTAACATATAAGGTGTTCTCAATCGGATTGTTCTCAAAACCACGTGCAGTCAGGTAGGCATGTATCTTTTCATACCAAGCACGTGGTGCTTTCTTCAAACCATATAATGCCTTTTTCAACTTGCATAATTTGTTTTCATGCCCTTTTTGCACAAAACCACGGGGCTGAAAAACATACACTTCTTCGTGCAAGTCACCATTTAGAAATGTAGTTTTAGTGTCCAACTGATGTATGTTCCAACCATGATGAAGTACAAGTTCACAGATGCTACAAACAATAGTAATTTGGCATGTGGGAGCAAATGTCTCATCAAAATCAATGTCTCTTTCTTGGGCATAACCCTTTGCAACAAGCCTAGCTTTATACATGTCAACTGTTCCATCAGGCTTGTATACCCACTTAATGCCAATGACCTTCTTGCTAGGAGGCAAGTCACATAAAGCTCAAGTACCATTTTTCATAATAGCATCATATATTTGATTGCATAGAAACCATCCAATTTTTAGAATTTTGTGCTTCATCAAATGAAACAGGCTCATTCTCATCACAAAGACTCAAGAGGCAATCATAGCATAGTAATCTAGTGCAAAAGAAGCATTATCAGAGCATGAACGAGTACAATATAATAGAGGTCCATCTAATTTGCTATCTTGCAAAATCTACACCAACCATTTAGGCATAGTTTTTGCCTCCTCTATCAATAAGTGCATCATGTAAATCTGCATAAAAAATGGAATGATCTGCATCATCATGTGAAACCTATAAAGGCTGAGAAATTGCCTCATTTGCACTGGCAGTAGACTGTCCACCTATAAAAAGAGGCAACAAAGTATCATTCACATCTCTAGAGCTAGTTGATGTCTCCATAATACATGAAAGTAATGGCTGAATAGCATCTTCCACAAAAACAACATCATGGCTAACCAAAATGCATTTAGTTTTTGGATGATACAGACGATAGCATTTGCTTTCAGAACTATACCCAACAAAAATACATTTCATTGCTTTATCATCCAATTTGCTGCATTATTATTCAAGCACTAATGCATATGCAAGACAACCAAAGACACGTAGGTGAGCGACAGATGGCTTACGACCATGCCAAGACTCATATGGAGTGACAGACAGCAATGCTTTAGTGGTACACCTATTAAGTACATATGCTGCACACATAACAACCTTGAGCTAGAAACTATGTGGTAAAGCCTAACTCTTAACCATACACCCCACCATCTCCATAAGTGACCTATTCTTCCTTTTAGCAACTCCATTTTATTGAGGCGTATATGGCATTGTACACTGATGTTTTATCCCACGTTCATCCAAAAATGCATTAAAATCAAAAGACATATATTCCCCCTTGATCACAACGGATGGTGCCCATTTTTACATGTTGAGAGATTTTCAATCAGAACCAAAAACTGTTTGAAGCACATAAACATTTCAAACTTTGCTTTTAGTGGATATACCTATGCATGCTTGGAAAAATGATCAATGAAAATCACGAAGTAAAGATAGTTCCCAAAAGAAGGTGTTTGCATAGGGCCACAAACATGACTATGAACAAGCTGCAATTTTTGAGTAGCTTGTATTGAACAATCTTTTGGGAAGAAGAAACGCTGCATTTTGCCCAAAATACAGCCTTCATAGACATGTTTACCAGATGCTTCAAGTTTGCGCAGAGAGGACACCATTTCAAATTTCTATAGGTGTAGCAAACTAGCAAAATTCAAATGACCAAAGCGTGGATGCCAAAGCTTTGCATCTGACATAGCCAAAGAATCTTGAGCTGCACATGTTGAGTCATTCATAGATTTTGCATAATATATGAGATTATACAGCCCGTGACATAAAATGCTAGAAGTAATAATGACATCACCATTTGACAGATCATGAATTGTACATCTATGATCAACAAATTTCACAACCAGGCAATCTTGGCTAATGTTGAAATTGATAACAAATTTTTCTTGATCCTTGGCACAAATAAAGCATCTGATAATGTAAAAGAACTACCATCAACAATAATCACAATGATCTTACCAACTCTCATGGTAGGATAAGAGATGTTGTTGGCACATGTGATAGTATTCCATGTAGGGGCAAGCTCAAGTGAAGTGAAGAAACTGCATTGTGAGGTAATATGCTTGGTTGCCCCACTATCAAAGTACCAAACATCTGAGTCTACTATAGACCTACACTATCCATGAGAAGTTGGGTCATAACTACAAATCGTAGTAAACACCCATTCTTCATTTTGCACAAGATTTGTAGACTCTCATTTGGGTTTAGAGGCTTCTACAACAACCATTACAACCTCTTTTTTTTTCCTCTTTTGCAGCCAATTTTCGAAAACTCTTTATGACATGATCATTTCCTTTACAATATTTGCACAATGTTTTTTGCTTTTTTGTTTTCTTCTCGTCTCTTTCATCCTTATTTGATTGTGAAAAATTAGTAGATTCTTTCTTACAAATAGATGAGCTCCATTTACCTTTGCCTTTTTGACTAGCCAAGAAAGCTTGATCTGCAACATGCATAATGGACTTGTTCTACCTAGACTAATCTTCTTGCAACATAACAAAGACTAGATCCTCAAATGTTTAGGAATTCGGATTTCCTTACATCATCAATGAAAGAGTAGAAGAAAAACTCTGATATGAATCTGGAAGACCATTCAAAACTATCTATAGAAGTAAACTGTTAGGAAAGACTTCATCAGCAAAAATTATCTGCTCCTTCAAATCTTTGATCTTTGTCAAAAAACTTTCTAGTATAGTTTGTATACTTGAGCTTAAGTATTCTTTATCATTCTTCATTTTTGTCCCATATTCACTTTGTCCATACTAGCATTTAATGGGAGATTTTTACCATTTGTGTCCATGTGAAAGGTCAAATGACCACCATAAAATTTTGTATAGGTTCTTTAATAAAACATATAGTGACTTGGTAAGCTGCAGATTGTAAGTTCAACCACATTTTGTAACACCTAAAAAATCAGGGGGGGGAGAATATTTCTCCCATAGCTTTGTTTCATCTCCAAAAAAGAGGAATTAAGTGGGAAATCACCACCATATATACTTCTGAGCAAAATAGAGTGGTAGAGAGAAGAAATATGAAAATTGTGGAGGATGCAAGGTCCATGCTCAATGAGAAAAGACTACCCAACTAGTTGTGGGCAGAGGCAGTATAAAAAACTACGTATTGGGTGAATATACTTCCATCAAAGGCTCTGGATGGCATGACCCCATATGAGGCATGGAATGGAAGAAGACCTAGCTTCGATCATTGCAAGAACTTTGGGTGCATTGCATATGCACACATATTAGAGGTAAATTGGACCCTAATGCAAAGAAATGTATATTCATTGGCTATGATCTTAATTGAAAAGGTTATAGGTTGTACAATCCAAGCAACAAAGGTTTCATTGTAAGTAGGAATGTTGTGTTTGATGAAAAACAAATTATTTTTTGAAGATGATTGATGGAGCATCAAGCTACCTTATGACATAGAGGAGGATTTCCAACTTTATAAAAAAGGAATGAGGACATACTTGAAGCATCAAGTGATTTTGAAGATGATCAAAAAACTTCAAGGAGAGAAATCAATTCTTGGAACTGTAACTTCAAGGCAAAAGTGTAGGAATTGAGGGATGTCACGGACTCCTCTCAACAAACAATTAGAAGGTCAACTAGAGAGAAGAGAAAGCGAGAGAGGTATGGCTATGATATATCATTGGTCACTAAACATTCAATATATCTAACACCTAATTCAAAATCTAAGGAGCCCTCATCCTATGAGGAAGCAAAGAAGAAACTTGAGTGGATAAATGCCATGGAGGAAGGGATTGAAGCCTTCCAAGAAAATCACACTTGGGAATTGGCACCCAAGACTTTGTCTATGAAGATCATAGGTTCAAGCTAAATATACAAGGTAAAGAAAAACTCTGATGGAACTATTAATAGGTACAAAGCAAGACTTTTGGCCAAAGGGTGTGCACAGACACAAGGAATTGATTATGAAGAAACCTTTTCACCTGTGGCAAAGATGCCAACCATCAAAGTACGTATGAGCATTGTAGCTTCCAAGAATTGAATGGTCTACTAAATGGATGTAAAGAATGCTTTTCTAAATGGATGGATATCTGAAGAGGTGTACATGCATCAACCTCTTGTTTTTGAGAATCATGATGTCTTGAGTATGTATGAAGGTTAAGAAAGGTCTTATATGGTTTGAAGCAAGCCTTGAGGGCTTGAAATCATATGCTTGTTACTTATTTGTTGGATATAGGATTCATTTTGAGCAAAGTAGATCCTTCCTTCTTCATCAAGAGGAATCAATCTGAATTCATATACCATTGTGTATATGTTGATGATATCGTAATTATAGGTAATGATGCTAAAGGTATAAGAAAGATCAAGCTTCACATGAAAGAAGAATTCAAAATTAGTGATCTAGGTCTACTCACATACTTCCTAGGATTGAAAGTGGTATATATAGAAAAGAGTATGTATCCTACTCAAAAAAAGTATATCAAAGATATGCTTGCAAAGTTCAAAGTGGAGAATTCAAAGGTTGCAGGTACACCTATGGAGATGAACCTAAAGTTAGGCGCTCATGAAGGAGACCGAATTGAAGATATAACTAGCTATCAGAGTCTAGTTGGTAGTTTGAACTATGCTAGCTTGACAAGGGTTGAGATTTTCCATGGAGTAAGTCTCTTAAGTTGGTTCATGCACACTCCTAGGAAACCTCACATGGAAGAAGCCAAGGATACTTAAATACTTGAAGGGAACTATCAATGAAGGTTTGTATTACCATTACACTTCTGATATAGACATTAAGATTTTCTCTATGCAAATTGGGTAGGCTCTAAAGATGACAGGAGAAGCACATATGGATAAATCACTTTTGTAGGTATAAAGATAATTTCATCCTCCTCAAAGAAGTAACCCATTCTTGCACTCTAATCAACAAAAGCTATATATACAAGCCTTGCTAGTGCAACTCAAGAAGCAATGTGGATTAAGACCTTGTGCTGATATTAAAGGTAGGAGGAATCTCATGAATGAAGGGAGCCAAAATCCGTGACTCTAGTTGGAGTTCAAATTCAAATCAATCCTAAGATGTAGGAGCACTTTTAGGTGGATGACTCAACCACATTCAAATTCAAAATCATGTATAAAAAGACTAGCTTCTAGTCACTGGTAGAGTGAGCCCTCCTATGCATTTTGAGCAGAGTTTATGAGCTTACGTTCTACTTACTTGAAGTGAGAGTAGTGACCCATAAATCCTTTGTATTGTATGTGCAATATCAATACATATTATGCTTCTACATTGATTGTTCATTCTCAGTGTGTTGCTACGATACCTTGGGTTACACAATTAACTTGTCTGGTTCATTTACCAATGTGTGGGTATCCAATATGCAATATATTACTTGTATCACTTGGGTGAGACTATTTTGAGCTTCCATATAAAGTTTTATCAACTTCGGATGTGTAAATTTCAAGCTTCAGTGAAGTTTTAGTTTTGACTGTGACTGTGTCTACACATCTCCTTTTTCCTAAAAAGTCGTGATGACCCCCTAGACTTCTTAAACTTATTGCTCTATGTATAAATAAGCTAAATTCATACACTAACTTGCTTTAGTTATCTTGAAACTCTTATTGAATGTTTGTAAAAGTTCTCTAGTCAATTTGTACCAAGTTATGAGTACTAAGCATTTTTATGAGAGCTTGTCTTCACAAAATAGAAAGTTTTTCAGCCCTAGTAAAGTTCAAACTTCTCTATTTTGTCATAAATATTTGAGAGTGATGTTCTAAAGGACTTAGTGGTTCTTTATGCATGCTTTGGAATCTAAGAAAGTGCATCAAAAATTCTAGAATTTCTCTTGGCTTGTGTTGATTAGGTTTTTTTCCAACACTCACCCATCGCTCTCAATCCCACTAACTCTTCACAAGACATACACCACAACAATTCTAGAAGAAAAAAACACAAAAATGAGGTTTTCTCTCATATCAAGTATTCAAATGTAGTTAATAGACATTCATTAAGACTTGGAGATGCATCTACTTGAAGTGGTCTATAAGCATTCCAAGTTTCCTATGCAAAGTCAAGGCAAAGAAACCAGGTGTCAAGAACCACCTACCTTCACTTTGAGGCTTCCTACACTTTACACAAGTAAGAAAATAGTGGAAACATTTGCGGAATGGTTAGGAAATTTATCTTAGCACATATTTGAAGCCATACACATGCACAAAATCTCACAAATAAGGAGAGATAAGGTCAAGAAGAAGAATTTATGGGACCTCCCTTATGCAAGCTATTTCTTCTATCACAATTGACAATAGACCTTACAAATGAAGCGAAAATTACTTATATACAATTGTCCATACATATCCATTCACGGGTTTGGATAGGAATTCAAAAAGTCTACTCAAAGCCTATGATATAGGTTATTATGTTACATAGTTGGAAGTATGAGATTAGAGAACCCCTCTAAGTGCACAACTATGAGGCTTTGCATATGGATCATTACATCACCAACAAGGATTTTCATTAAATTTTGAGGGCCTACTTCTAGGTATCTTTCCTTTAGCTCTTGTACTTTCTTTTCTGTAGCACATCTTTCATATAGCTCTAGCCTAGGAGATCCTTTCTAGGCAAGTGTGCACGTGTACCATTTACCCTAGTTCTCACAAGTCTAACTAGTGGTAACTATGCCATCTATCCTATTTTAATTGAGTTAACTCAATTTGGATGCTTCTAGAAGCCTCTAGACAGTCTTTGGTAAAATATAGTTCCACATCACTCACAAGATTTGAACCCAAGGCCTCTTCCTTCCCATCTATTATACGTAACCACTAGGCTATGCTCTTAGCTTGCCTAACACCTTAGAGGAATTTAGTCTTAGCAAAATTTTTACCTTGCAAATTACTTTATAATAATTTGTCACTCAAACAACATGTTTTTCCTAAAAAGTGTGCTTCAATGCATAAGCTATATATAGACATTTCCTTGATCCCCATGTCTATCCTATAGAGAATATTCATGAAATCTTCATTGATTTACCTCCTCTTTCAATAGGATCCTATCTTTCAAATGAATTAAAATGAGGATAATCATTGGTACATAGTATTGATCCATATCGGTAACATATATTCTCCTATCCTTTTCTTCTTATAAGTAGACATTTATATACATGAGGCACCTTTCTCAAATGCATAGTGTTCATTTAGAATCGCAATTGAGGAATGAGTGGATCCTCTAATCTAGTGGTACTATTTTATCAGCTAGTTCCAACTAGTCTCTAACCTTTTTCTCCCTCAAAACAGTGCGATGTCTTGAGCACTTATGCAAAATTTTCACAATCTCTTGAATGACTTCCCAATCAAGAAGTTGAGATTTCTTACCAAATAATTTGAGAAGAAAGTCACGAATTTCTAGATCTTTACATTGTATTAAAAACTCATGAATTTTTGCAATCCCCACTACAAAATACTTGCAATTTCTATATCAAAATATCAAGAATTTCTCACACTCTTCTTCAAAGTGAAAATCTCAATTTTCCGGGAATGGAGAGTTACACAAAGTCACAAATTTTTCCATCCAAGTTTCTCACCAATTTTTTGACTTTTCTTCAATTTTTATACACTTTCCACACCTTCTTTTGTACGTTCCTCTTATGTATTCTTTCTCAATTATTTGTTTTTTTGTGCCAAACTTGAATCATCTTTAATTATCAATTTCACCTATTTTTTATTTGTTTAGTGTTTTTTTTATTTGTATGAGCTTTTAAAAGAAAAGTAAAATAAAAATGAAATGCAAAAGTTTAAGAAATTTTATCAAATGAAAGAAATGATGTATCAACTCTCACGACAACTTTTTTCTCCAAACTCTTCTCCTCCCCCCAATCTCCTTCCAAACTTCACCTTCCTCCTCAAGCAGTACAAATGGTAATTAAGAACTCAAATAATTGATGAAAGGAATATCAGATAGAGCAAAGAATACTCAGATGATCTTCTTTTTCCCTTAATTAGCCAAAAGTTCAAAACAAACTCCTTGCCTTGTCTTCAAAGGCAAAATTGAAAAGAAAATACCTCATCAATCTTCTTCTAAAGCTTCACATCATAGCTGAATGAATATTCTTACGGTATGAAAAGTGGAATTTATTTGTGATTTTGGCACCACCAATGTAGGTTACTTGTTCCCCAACAACATCACCGAAAAAGATATTTCCCTCATCGTCTAAACATTTGTCCCATTATAGATCAAGTGATTCAATTAACCTTCTTCTTCAATGATTCAAGAAAAATTTTCAAATTACAAATACAAAGATGAGATACCTTGATTGTTGCTTAAAGAATAATGCAATAAACCATTCACTCAAGAATAAAGGAAACAAATAAAAAATAAAAAAACACGATTTCTTGAGAAGCTATAACTTAAAATTTAAAAGGATCATATTCTCATTGAATATTACACCAAATCAAGTGATTCAAGTGTCTAATACATGCCATTTGTCATGTAGAATCCGAATAGAATATCAAAAGTTGCTAATTGGGAATAAGAAGCAATGATAAAACGATTCCTAACTATCAGTTTTCTTCAAACAAACCCAATGAATCTCTAACTTAAAAAACCAAACAACACACAAAAATCCACACAAGAGACATCACAAAGACATCAACACAAGAGGAAAGATGACAACCAAGAAGAAATCTTTATTCTCAACACACACTGAATGAATACAAATGAACAAGTGTCTCTTTCAACATTACATCATTGACTTAAATACTCTTCCAAAAATGAACTATTTTTTCATAGAGTTCTCAAATTCTAGGCTTTAAGACTATTATCTTTACTCATCCAATGACTCTCATATTTTTTACATGGCTCTAAGGTAGCTTAAGGAAAATTTTTCACAAGTTCTACAAAATTTAGAGCTTTCTAACTCTATTTTTGAGGCCATTACATCGTTTTAATGTAACATGCACTATCGAGGGCTCTCTATTAATTCTTCATTCAACATGAGGCAACATGATCAAAAGTCAACACCACAATGGGTTCATGCAAGTACATTGAAAGTCAAATGATATTGACCATTGATAAATTCTATGCACAAAATCTTGAAGTGCTTTTGGAGTAGTTGTGTAAACTATTTTTCGAAAGATAACCATAACGAGCATTGGGCATAAGTGAGTGTTCCTCCCACCCTTGATACTTGATTGTTTGCCATGCTCAAAGGTCCATTGAAGCTTAATTGTAGGTGCATCTCAAGAGTATAGGAAAGCTATCGAAGACTCACTGAGATGATTAAAGGTGCACATGAAGCTTTATGAGAGGTACATGCTTACTTGATTGCAGGAACATGGATAGACTTGGAGGTGTACACATGGATTCCATCACTTACATGATGGAGATGGAATAGAATCATTGTCATATTACACTATCGAATGTGCATAGAGGTAGAATATGCAACCACCCACCTAGTTGTTGACGGTACATGAGATATCAAAGGTATGTAAACTTCTTACGTCATAAGTGCACCCATCCCATTGCATTACAACAATATGGTTGTGTATCCACTTGACAAGTAGGTGGGCATTACAATAGGCATCAAGAGTGTAGTCTTAAGGCACGATGGGAGCTGCTTTAGGTGTTCATGACTGCTTGCCATAAGTCCATCAAAAGAGGGGGGCTTCAATTAACAAGTTGGCACATGGTGCACACCTTATCGTAGGTGCACTTACTCATTACATCTATAGTACATGATTATTGCACATCTTAGGTGCAAAAAATATCAAAAGTTTGCAAGAGGAATATTAAAGAGGCAACTACATGTGGAAGTGCCCCGATAGGAAGGTGCATAGAAATCAAGAGTGAAACAATTATCAAAAGTGCATCACTCCTTATTTGAGGTGCACACACATGATTTGTAGAGGGTGAAATGTGTTGCACATCATAGGTGCTTAGAGTATCAAGGAGCCATTGCATGGGGATTCAAGTATTGGTGTTGTAAAGCATACTCTGACAAGCCATCAGGGACCCAAGACCATCTTGGACTCCAAGAACAATCAATCAAATAAAAAATGGTGATTTGCATGAAAAAGTGCATGTATTTCAGCCTCTTGGGTTTGTGTAGAAAGTTCATGAAAACAAAGTACACAGGTTGAAAAAGGAATTTTATGGATTGAGGCAAACACCACATGCTTACTATGAAAAGATACATGACTACTTGCTAGCACATGGATTTGAGAATAATCCAACTGAGAGCACCTTATATGTTAAGTGTGTAGATGATGTACTTCTAATCATTATATATGTTGATGATATACTATCCATTGGCCATAACAAGAAGCATATGGCTGAATTTAAGGCTGCCTTGTATGCCTCTTTTGAGATGTTAAATCAGTGGTGTTTGCACCATTATTTGGGCATTCAATTTATGCAAGTTCATGGGGAAATATCATTGTGTAAAAAAATATCATTGAGGCATTATTGTAGCATTTTGGCCTTGAAGATTGCAAACCTATCGACAATCCTGTGGAAACAAGTTTAGAGTTGAGTCTTCATGATGTTGGATATGCGTTCGATGTTTTCCTCTATCAACATGCTATTGGATGCTTGATTTACTTATGCATAACCCATCCCAGTATTCAATTTTTATCTCTCAGACAAGAAAGTCTATGCATAGACCATGTGTAGCATTGGTAGGAGGTTAAGTGCATCTTTTGCTACTTGGGTGATACCCATTTGGTTTGTTTTATCCCAAAGTGAGATTATTTTTGCCATATTTATATTACTTTTTTTACTTAGATTGGGCTACTTGTTATGTCACGCATGTGTCCACCAATGGTTTTTGCTTCATGCTTGGTATGCTCATGCATATCTTGGTTGAGCAAGGAGTAGCCTATTGTGACCATGTCTAGTTATGAGGCTTAGTGAAGGGAAGCTTTCACATAAACTCTTGAGTGTATGTGTGGCTCAGATGCCTTTTGTCTAATTTGGGTGTCGGTCAATCTTTTGCCACCCCTATATTTATTGACAATCAAAGCATATAGGTATGGTTGCAAGGAACCATGTGTTCAATGCTTGTATAAAGCACATTGAGGTGCACTATCATTATGTCAAGGAGAGACTCTTCGTTGGAGAGAACAATACTTCCTTTTGTGGATTAATTTGATTGCACATAGCTTGGAACTTCCTTATACATGAGTGTCAAATTCTTACTCACGACATCACCCAGATGAGGGATTTATTGATACACTTCTGTTGTGATGTGTATGAACACACTTAGGAGCACCGAAGAAATTTTTTCCCAGATACATTTGACCATGTCCTTTGTAAGGAGAATATATGAAATACATTTTCAGACAAAGAAAATAGTCTTTCGGAAAAAGAATGCCTGTTAAATAGAGGCAGAGAGAGAGAGAGAGAGTTACTTTAACTGTTAGATATACTAGATATATACCAACCAAACGATCGAGCCTACTTCCTTCCCTCCGTTTCATTCAAGACCGTTCTTCTCGTTTCAATACCTGTGGCATTCTTCTCCGCATCAATTTGTTAAACTATCACATGCGCCAAACAAATATCACCATTGGAATTTGATCTGCTCCATTCGTCCCATACGTCGGCTGGTCCTCTCATTGTAATAGCTATGCCTTCCTCATCTTCCTTAGAGCAGGTACTCTCTCTCCCTCTCTTCATGCACACTCGATGTGGAGCATGCTTGGGGATCAAATTTCCTAAGAGATGTCTCTTGGGGTTGCATCGTGTGCTTTCTGTCATATTGATTTCTATCGTTTCCGTTACTGCATGGCCTGCACGTCTATGCCTATGGCGAGGGTATGCGAACGAGCTATTAAATTTTTGCGCATAGTGTTTGAATCATTATTGATGTAGAATATATTACGCCCTTTGTGAATGAAAAAGGTTTCTAACATATGGAGAAGGTTATGTAATGAAATGAACGAGGAACGTTTCTGATGTCTTGAGAAGAAGCAATCAAAGCAATATTCGACTTTGCTTAACTTATCCGGCTGCTCTATTCTGCGTAGGTAGCCGTTCTGAAAATTAATTATACAGCGAAGATACTGATACATTCCGTATTGAAGGTAAAGAATGGCGTTGTAATTACTGATACTAATGAGTCTTTAAGTCAAGCATCATAACCTTGCTAAGATCCTCTCTAAGACGCCTTTCTGCGCCATTCTTTGTTTGGAGTCATTCTGGCGATAAGTGTGCATATCCCTCATACGTAGAAACATGCTCGGTTTAGTTATTGAAAGACCGATTAAAATACAGGTTTTCCTGACTAAAATGAAAAACTCTGCGCATTCAGTTTGTGGAATGCTTGGCAAATCAGTTATTATGCCGATAATGATGCATTTTCTTTTCATAACAACAATAGAAAAAAGAAAACATAGATGTGCGCTGTGGCTATCGATGCTGGTCAAAACGATCATTTAAACGGTGTTCATATGCGTATGCAGTTAGGAAGCCTTAGGTACCTAGGCTTCATAGAGATTCTTGCAGGGAAGGCATACGAGACAGTAGGTCACCTGTACAACAGTACCAAGGAAAGCAAGCAGCTTAGACCATTGAAGCAAAGCATTGATCTTATTGAGGAGCAAGTCAAAACAGCCATCCATCCTATTTTGGCCAATATAGGCGGCAAACCACATGAGCTGTTACTATTTGTTGATCGGAAGGTATAATTTGTCATTTCATATAAGGCTACATTCATGTCTGCGTGCAGATGGGTTTCTGAGTACAGACAATAACAAAATTCCTTATAGGTGGACAGCATTACGAGCACCATCGACTATGGTTTATTGGATGAGCTGTGGGGCAGAACATATTATGCATCCGATGCTGCAAAATATGTTTCACGAAAAATGTTCGTTCTTTTTCAAGAAATTCAGAAGGAGGGCATTGGAGGAGCTGCAAGATCATATTACTTCAAACATGAAGTGCTGGCCCAGCAGTGGTCTTCGGAAGCCTGGAAACAATTTGTGGAGTGGTCTCCTGCACTGCAAAACCTTCACTTTACAGCCCCTGCAACAACTTTTTCTAGTACGGTGGCCAATTATGTTGGAAACAGCATAAACGGGTTACAAGTTCTGCTTGCAAGTATACTCCCTCACATTCCATCA